>JAGFPH010005214.1:73619-85871 GCA_018207615.1 Philaenus spumarius
GTGTTGCCAGATTTATCAAAAATAATCACAAACACTGTCAATGTTTCGAGAACTATTAACATTAATCAATAAAAATAACATACATTGTTGCCACATTTATTGACACTAATCACGAAAGCTGACATTGTTGCCAGATCTATCAATTTGACTAACCATACACGCTAACTGACAGCGTTGCCAGATCTATCAACAGTAACGAAAAAAACTATGAACAATTGCGACAAAATCTGTCAGTGTAAAATAGAACACTCTTAGAATTTTCATTGTGTTTCATACGAAACGAACATAGCCTATTAGGAGGGTTTCCCACGGCTAAATAATAGCCTACTATAATATCTGTATTATTTTCTTTTATATTCTAATATTTTATATATAATTACACTCGTTTCGATTTTTGAAGGGTTACCCACGGTAAAATCTGTCAACGATTAAACAAAAAATACTTTAAAACTTTAAAAGTATCAAGAAAAACTTTTGTAGAAAAACTATGTGGATTTTTTAATTATATTAAGTGGTTTTAGAATATATACAAACTCACCGCCAAATGCTATCATCCCCATAAATTTATGTATACTATAGTAATACGTGTATTTTAATTCATTGAAATTTATAATGTCGGTAGGTATAGGTAAATTGTTTCGTTTTCGTTTTATAAACTTAACATGACCAGTCCATTTCATTCTCATGACGATCATAACTCGTAGGTATTTATAGTGCTTTCTAAGCTTTACACATAAAATTATGTATTATAAAAAGTTTGTATTTCTGTATATGTATCTGTGTGAATGTGAATGAGTATGATATTTGATTGTTATTAACATTTTATACAAAATATTCGTAGATTAAATTATTTTAATTCTTAGATGAAGGGGCAGTATATGCAATGTAGATACAGAATGGACAAAGAGGTTATTGTAAGGGGTTGTTAGTGCAGGCGCTGGAAGTACAGTAGTAGTGGAATAAATAAAAATGAGTAATTTTCTTTGGTTTCATATTTCTATTTAAATTCGCTGTTTCCTCTTATATATTTTTATATTAATATAAATTTTTTTTTAAATTATAATTTTTGTTTAACATCACCCATCATTTGAATACATTCATTTCAAAACGATCTAAGTGCCAAAAGTAAATTTTTTGAGAAATGAAAAGAAAAACACTGCATTTAAAAAAACATTTCTTATATAAATAGGCCTACATAATTTTTAAATCGTCAATACAATAATACAAACTTATGGTAAATTTAATAACATGTATAGTAAATAGATAGTATTATCACAAAATAAATAAATGACTGTGATTTTTTCAAACAGATCTAAGTCCTAGTACACAGTCCTCTCAAATTGATCTACGTCCGTGCTGTATGTACTCCAAAATGATCTATGCCCTGACACAGTCCGAAAGCGCTGTCACTGCCTGTCTGGCACATAGATCCTTTTGAAGTGCACTGCCCTCTGGACTTACAGGTCACGCATTCTGTGGGCGACTGAAGTAGCTACAACGATATAGTTGGAACGTAGATCTTTCAGACATGCATTGGCGCTGGAACGTAGATAGATTTGAAATAAAAAACTATTTGTTTTATTTTTTGGCACTTAGATCGCTTTGAAATGAATTTCTTCATTTGTCAACCTATCGCCACTTTCATCATAAGAGAAATCTGTAAATTATGGCTATGACTCCATAGCCACTTCATCGATTTCCATTCTAGGTAGTTAATGAGAGGGGTGATAAAAAATGGACCGGCAAGATCCGGATTATTAATCTTTGAGCTATTTTAAGCTAATATCCGTTGATGAAATGCAGTCCTCACATTTTGCATACTCGCTTCCTTGTATCCCTGTCTATGTATAGATATAGACACTTGATTGTTATTAACATACCGTTAGCCTATGCCTAGAATAACAAGATTCATCTGGCATAAACCTGATTTTGAGAAAACAGCCTTCAAAGTTTAAGTTTGTTACTGCTTAACAATTAAAGATAAAAAAACTATAAACACTATATATTATATTTCTTGTACCAAAAACTAAACATTAGCATTTTTTACAAATTTGTCTGTTATGTTACCAAATTATAAAATACTCAAAACATTAGTTGGAATCTTGTCACTCTTAATGTTGCCGTATTTATGAGTGACAAGGTTCCATCAGCCACATGGAACCTTGTCAAACTAATCTTTGAACTTATTTATTCTGGAATGTTTTCAGACTTAATTTAAAGATTTCATAATATTTCTTGTAGTCATTATTTCATCATAACGTTAAAAATTGTAAATTTATATTTTTATTAATAATAATAATAATAAAGTACCTGTTATTTTTTACTTTCTCCACCCTATACGTAGTATATGGAGAAAGTATTGTTTTCCTAAAAATGTTCGAATTTGAATTTTCAGTTGAATTATCTGTTTTGGTGCTCCCAGAACCCCAAAAATTGTTTAGTGCAATTATCTGTGTTGGTGCTCCCTGAACCCAAAAATATTTTTAGTGGAATTTTTTGTTTTGGTGCTCCCTGAACCCAAAAAAGTGTTTTTAGAGTGGTGTCTGTCTGTCAGTCTGTCTGTATGTATACACGACCAGAGAAGACACTATTGGTCCGATTTTCATGAAATTTGGTATGTAGGTACTAAACCCTAATATCTCCAGGTGTTTTTTTTTCATTTTTTGGAATTTTTAATTTTTAATGGTAATTTACCCCTAAAAACCCATAAAAAACGACGAAAATGCAAATTTCTCAAAAACAACTCTAACGATTTTGATCAAATATTCAGTATTTATACTGCTTAAGATGCCAAAAAAAAGACACCACCCGCTTTTATCAAAACTTCGGCGTTTTATAATTATGGGGAAATGTTTAAAAATAAACAAGTTTGTTCTGTCAATCTAGCATCGCGGCAGCGGCCGCACGGGGTAGCACCACGGTAGAGAGCACGGCCAGTAATTCAAAGGTCGCGCGATCGAATCCAGCCTGGGACAATAATTTTTTTATACGATTGACATAGGTAGAATATTATTTTTTTGTTTTGTTCTAAACAGTAGTAGGAAATAAAATGATTAAAAACAATATTATTTTGACTGCAGTAAGTTGGGAGAAAATTAGTGTCAGATAACTGATACCGTTTATTTATATAGAAAATGGAATTTTCAAAACTAGGAGATGGGTTAGTACAATACGAATAAAATGTGTTCATTGAAACAATGAACATGTTGAATCGTTAGTATTTTACATTACAGATAAATTAAGGTACACACAACTCTCTATGACAGTTAGGCGTGTCTTGAGAACTACAGTATACAATTCTCGATCTTGCAAAGGCATAAATTTAACCATATCTTTTATGACATTCACTTTATCTTTTGGAAGTGTTGGTTCGCACTTGAGATTGTTTGGTTTTAGTAATCTCCAGACGGGTTCATTGATAGATCAGTTAATATTGTATAACATTGTTGCTGTTATCTCGTCTGATTGTTAGGGCGACTTTTATTTTAATTGTATTACTATTAATCCGAAGAGACTGCTGTTGCGTAACTGAGAATTTACTGTATGTTTTACACCACAGAAATATAACATAGGAATTTAGCAACACACGTTAGCACTGAATCTGCAGAAGGCTAAAACAATGGAAAGTGAAGAATGTGAAGACGAGAGGCTAACGGCCGAAAGTTTATAAAAAACAGCTGATCTAACAGCTGATCTCAAATGGATATTACACAACTAAACAACTACTAAGAGATACAAGTCTTTACTTACGTTCCAACCAATCTTTCTTTCTGTTTATCAATGAGTTTAAAATAACTCTCCGCCCGCCATGTTGGATTACTTGGGAACACTATTTGAAGGTACTCCAACGACATCACACGTCACATTTTATTTCGTCCATTCTCTTGGGATATCATTTTTATACAATCACAATGGTCAGTTCGTCGCCGGTTACACTTAGGCCTATATATTTCAAGTACATTTTCGAAATCACATTACGCCCGTTAATAACTGGTTTTTAAAATGATAGGCTGTTTTGTTTAAAGTTGTTTTTATTTCACTCATGGTTTAGTAAATATTTGAGGTCGGTATAGTTTTAAAATCAATTATCTGTAGATTTGGCGAATTCTAAAAATCAAGTTTTGGATTTTTTTAAATCCCCACATTTCCCGATTTACTTAAACAATTTTTATAATTTTACGGAATTCAAAATGGTAAATTGTTGTTGGAATATCTTTGGTATAGAAAAAAAATTTCAAGTATTAAATGCTATTCTTTCTCCAACATTTATTTCTTATTTTTCATTTAAATTATGAAATATTATTTTTAAAAAAACTTTTTATTGTTAAAATATTAAAATTCGAAATAAATTATTTCCTATATTTTTCCGCATAACTAATATATAAAGTGGCTTAAAAGTTTATAGAACATAGTGCAATTAGAATCAATAGAAGAAAAATAGATTTTGAATGTAGGACGAATTAAAGGTAGGCTACAAAAAGACGAACAAAACAAAGCACTAAACGAAATATTGGTCAAGAATGTTAATCCTGTTTTTTTTTAAATTGCACCAGTAATTTCAGTGATGTAAGGTAATTTAGTAATGATTTTATTTCTAAAGTTTGAATACTATTGATTTTGTCTATACTAATATTATAAAGAGGTAAAGTTTGTTTTTTTCTGTTTGTTTGTTTGTTTGTATGTAGGGGGTATTCTCTGGAACTACTGAACCGATTGGAAAAACAGTTTTACTAATAAAAAGCTACACTATCCCTGAGTAACATAGGCTATAATTCATTTCGATAAAAACATTTGTTTTATTTCAATACTAGTGGACCCGGCAATGCTTCGCTATTGCTTTATTTAATTTTAAGGGTAGTTATCAAATTTCATTCTTTTGACTTAAGTTATTGAATTGCAAATGGTGTTTATGTCAACAATTTATATAAACAATTTATATAAACAATATTTTAAACAGCATATATGTAAGTAAATAGATATGTAACAACCGATGTTTGAATTGTATTATAATACAGTAAGTATTTTTCGTTGATTTTTGTTTGTGTTGTTTGGCAATCTAACCTAAAAAAGCTGTTTTGGTTTTTGAATAATAATAACCCGATTATAAATTAGAGAAATTGGTTGCAAATAAAAGTGTTTTGGTTCATTGTAGGCCTAACCTAAAATTATGTTCAGTTTTTGATCCATAACAGTTGTTTTATTTATAATAATATGTAACAACCGATGTTTAAATTGAATTATAATATAGTAGGCCTAAGCATGTTTTATTGATTTTTGTTTGTGTTTGCTTTTAATTTGTCAATAATCTAATCTAAAAAGCTATTGGTTTTGAAGAATAATAAACTGATTATAAATTTGCTAAAGTTGCTATGGTAATGAATGTAAACAAACATGTGTTACTAAGCATTTTATACGAACAGCTGTTTTTGAGCGCTATGGTCTTGAGTCCATACAAAAGAGGCTGTTTAGTTTTTTCCAAATTTGAAACTTTTTCGGGAAACTTTTCAAATTTTTCTTTTTATAAAAACCTAGTTCGGACTATTACGAACATTTTAAAACAAAAAATTGCCAAATTGGTCCAGCAGTTCTCAATTGATGCGATTTCAAAGAAACAGCAATTCATTTTTATTATATAGATTCGTGAATTTAATCGGAAAAAATTCTTAGGTTAGGCCTAGATTGATAAACCAACACATATATTTACATTTATTACCATAGCAACCAATTGAATAAAATAACAGATAATATAGCTGTTTGCTTCAATATTTCCATTAACAGCTGATTTCAAAATTTGAAGCAATTATTTTTTGTATTTCTAGCTTTTGGGTTAGGGGTTTAAAGTGTAGACCTGAGCCTTGCTGGTTCTTTAAACCATCATTATAACTGTTGTTATAAAATATAATAAATAATTTAATTTGAACATTTAACATTATTTACCATCTTATTTTTGAGTTAATTATTAATCCTACACCTATATTATAAATAAAACATAACATATGTTTTTAGAAGTTTCCATTGGGGTTGGCGTGCGGAGCACGCAGGGGTCTCCCCTAGTATGTTATAAAACAAAAAATTTGAATCAGAATCGCTTAGTATTTGAAGAAAACTTATTATTTTTCCTACTATTTAATTTAGATTATTTAAAAACAAAAATTGTCTTCCTCCTTCTTAGAAAGTTGAAATTTTGTAATGCTTGTTTTAAAATTTACCTTAAATTTCAAAACCTTGTCTCTAGTGAACTTTAACGAGATTTGTACAAGAGTGTTTGCAAAATGCAGTCTAATAATAAACGTTCGATGTTAAATTCCACGAATATTGTTTCTTTTACGAAAAATGTACAAGAGGCAAAATAGTTTCTCATGTCAATGACAAACTACAAAGTTTAATAACGCATTTTTAGTTTTAGTCTATGAAAGGATAACCGAGATATCGAAAAAAAGCAACGTTACGAAAAAGACACAATGCCATAATAAAAAAAGGAATTATATTTTCGTTCACGGCGGTGAATTATTAGCCAATGTTTTTTAAATCCGATAGTATAAAACTGTTCTGTAGAGCTTATATAATTTCCTGACAATGTGATAGAATTTATTTTGTCTATGCAATTATTACTTCTTTGTCTTTATAAGAAAACAACATCGTTTAAAATATCAATTTATTAATCAGATAGTTGACATTAAATGACATTGAATATATTATTTAATAATATGATATTAAAATTAAAAATATTTTAATTAGGTAGCTCGATAATAAAGGCGGAGCGAAGCGAAGCTGCACAAGTTGCAGTTAATTGTGCAAGAAAAACAGTGGAACAATAGTCAGATAAGGATTATGAATACACTCACGTTCGCCGTAAGACAATTTTTACATCGATATTTTTTCTGTTAAAAATACTGTCTTTTGTTTTATCCGAATAAGTTTAATTGGTGGAAATGAGAAACATTCTTCAATAACACATGGTAAATATTAATAACGTACCTAGTAAAAACACAACAGTTGTTAGTTCGTAATATTATGTAAATAATAACCTCAAAAAGTTATGTAAACAATCAACATACCTATGAGTGAAATTAAAAAATTAAAAATAAATAACTTCATTATTATGTAATTAGTGGAGGAAACATAAAAAGTAATAAAGCAACACTAAACACAAAATTAGAATACTGGAATTTACAAACAGTTATCCTAGAGTTATCGGTTATTTCCATTACTACTCAGTTTAAAATAACATTTTGTATACATAGTATCTCGCAACAATTCGACCAAACTTTACCACGCTTTGATGTATACTTAACAAATTATATAAATATAAGATTATAATTATCTTTCAAATTACTAGTAACTGTTAGATATTACACTTTTATAATTCATTTATAACAATTATTTCACTCCGCTCCTATTTTAGTCCACGGACACACCTAATTTATTTATAATAAATATAATGAAAATTTTTTTTTTTTATATATATACAAAAAACGAGGAAAATGTAATTGATTTATCAGAATTGTGAATATTTACTAAAAGACAAAATTGTTACAGAATATTATTTTAACAAAAAGTCACTGGCAATATCTAGATAGCAGTGGCTGATTAACAACTGAAATTTGAAAGTAGAATTTGTAAAACCACAGATAAAATAAAGAAGCGGCGAGTAGATCTACAAAGCACAGGTAAACACGCGAATCGTAGAGTTATACTTCGACCAAGATGTGCTTACTCACTGATTGTTTGGCACACCAATGAACGCCTGTTGTCTCACTCAAACTTTAATACTTGTGGGTGGCGCTTCCACTTGTTGTTGCCAGGCAACGGTATCTGAGTTTACTTTGTAAGAACAAAACACAAGTAGTTTGTGTGTGACATTAACTTGACAGCTGGCGCGACCGCAGTGAGCTCTATCGGAAAACTAGTTCTATTTCAGGACTGAAAAACAGATTTTCTAAGACGTATCGCATGTTAAGTTACAAGGAAGGGACATAATACAAAACACTTAAGGTTCGATCCGCACTAGTGCGCTGTCAGTTCGATAAAATCTCTTATTACCAAAACTTTCAGGTTCCAATAGCCCAGTCGGTATAGGTTAAAACTACCAGTAATTTGCAATATGGCTGATTTTTTTTATAAGTACCTTAAAGTATGTAGATTAACATAAAAAAAGTTTACCAGTCTATCGATTTCCCAAAGTCGAAAAAAAATCGATTATCATGTTTTTTTCGATTATCCTTAATATTTCGAGCTGGGATGAAGATAGAGAAAAATAAAAATACCACCGTGTAGGGGAGGTATTTTTCAACAAAAAAAGTCATATGTTTTTATTTCTTCCGAGCAATGGTTTGTCTGGAAAAAATTCGATAATGCAGGTATGTATTTTGCAGCAGGGGAAATCACTAAAAGGGAACATCTTATTCATATATGAAGCGTTAGCTCATTCTAAATTGGAAAAATTTTAATATAACGAATTGAAACTTGGTATAGGAGTTAAAATATATATTTTAAACATTTATGCTGATTCTCAGCTTATTAGCTTGAAAATTACCCGATCTAGAGCCACTTGACTTATCAATGGATTTCTCGATTTTAGGAGTAACGGACCCACCAATTCATTTTAAACAGCTCCAGTTTAGAAAATTTTCAAAATATCAACCTGAAAGTTTTTTTACAAGTTAAATATATAGATTCAAACAAGATCAAGGAGTATAAACCTTTTTTATTACTTACTTTTCAAAGCACAAGTAACTTAAAAAAGTATAATTTTAGACCTTTTTAGATTTTTCATCAAAACGCTTGAGTTAATCGGCTGCAGATTAGTCAATTTTTTAAATATAGTTTTTAAAATAAGTATAGCAAAAAAAAATGTGTTTTTAACTTCTGTACCAATTTTTAAATCGATATGTTCAAAAATGTCGAAAATGGAGTCGTTGAATCCAAAGGTGTTATAGTTAAAACGAGATAGGTAAAACAGAAGACTATTTTCAAGCGCCTCGTTTTTAAAAATAACATAAAAAAAATCGTTCATACTTACTAAGAATATTTATACTGGTGTACTCAACTTGTAAAACAAATTTGATGTTGATATTCCAAAAATTGACGAAACTGTAATAGATTGAAATTAGTTCGTGGGTCCAGTACTCCTAAAATCGATAATCGAAATCGACTCCTAGATCGGGTCATTTTCAAGATAACAAGCTGAGACTCAGCATAAATGTTTAAAATATATATTTTAACTCCTATACCAAGTTTCAATTCGATATATTAAAATTTGGCCAATTTTGTGACGTTTTTAGATTTTCGCGCCACCTATATTTTTTTTCCTTAATAAATACTATTCTCCGACCTTACATCCTGCATTTATCCTTACCGACTAGTTACAACTTCTGCCTACCTTCACCAACTTCCAAATAGTTTCCCTTTTCTCCGCCAGACGCCACCTCCGTACAGTATCTACTTTGGGCATAGGTCGCTATTAAGCGGTTTTCTTATCTCATATACCGAACAGCTGACGTTTCTTGACCGTTAAACTTGCTTCTGTAGAACATTCGAGAAGATAGTCCGCCATTGCTTCCACTACAGGAAAGTCCACCTTGTCATGTCGCTGATATAGTTAAATTATTGTTGTGGATTAATTCCTTATAATTTTTTTGTCGCGAGTTATGCGGAAGGCCAATTAACATGCCTTTGTTATAAGCCTTTATTTTGTCAATACCAGGTATGTGGAATGTTTTAGCCTTACTTTTGTTAGTTATGAAATATTTACTTGTAAAACTTAATAAGGTTAGTTCAACCGTTGGCTTATGAATAACTTTTCAAACTCATTTTGTTCGATTTAATAGAGAAAACTATGTATTTCATTTTTACTACAGCCTAATTTTAAAATGCAAATCTTACAGCCTACAAAAACTTTAAAGCTGATACTATGTTGTGTATTACTAAAGTCTTAACATATTTCAAACAAAACTAGCCTAAACTGTTCTGTATTAATTAACTGTAACTGTGTAGTTTTCTGCAGTATAACCAGAATATTGAAAACTTTTAATGAGCTATAGGCATAATATTACTGATATAGATATTATGTAACTAAACGAGAACATTTTTATGTTGCCATGTGGTTTGGTTAACATGTAGAAACATTCGTATGCAACATGATACATGTTGTATTAGCTATTACAATCTTTAAGTAGCAATTTGTCACCTTGTGCTACAAATTTTAAAAACAGCTAACTCAAAAGAACCATCTGTTTTATGCTTATTTAAATTAGCTGCAAGTTTTCTAAAAAAGGAATTTTTATTTGTGTTATGCAGTTACACTGGTTCAACTTCAGGGGATATTTAACCCATACAATGCCATAAGCTACACCACAGCTACGCCTTACTGAAAAGGCCTACCTTTCAACAGGACTTTAAATACAATAAAATTCTTATATCTACAGTGTTTTAGTTACAGACATAAATTAATTTGAAATATGAATGATCTGCAGTTGATTTTTGTGTTAAATATTAAACAGGCTGTATTTTGAAAAAGTAATTTTGTGTATAAATACTATATAGGATATGTTTGTATTTAATAAATTGGGAGGTGTAAGCTATAGCACATTTCGGACCTTAGCCCTAAGGGATGTATATTAGAAATTCACATACCTTTTTTTTTATAGAGAGACGTCTCATAATCAATTTTGTTTATTTATTCAATTATTTATAATTAACTTTAGAGTTGGCCAACGACATATATATTTATTCTTAAACAAATCCATGGTATTGCATGTTAAAACTTTGTAACTTGTTAATCTTTTCTGTATAAATTCTGTAATTATTATTAAAAGGGAGGGTTTTTGATTTTTATTTTTGGGGAGGGCTTTTAAATTCAACTTAATAAAATATATATGTATTCTTTTAAATCTGAAGTTTTTCTTGTATTAAGGGCATATAAATAATTTCATTTTCTTGTATTAAGGGCATATAAACTTTTTTTTACATTTTGGTTAATAAAGCCAAAATTTACATCTATTTCTATGGTTTATTGAGTTAACCTCTAGGTATCTTGTGTATTGTGAGTAATAAGCTGAAACATTCCCACGTTTGGTGATATTTTAAATTTCAAGGTAAGTTTTGAACATGACCAATCTATGTGGCCCAGTATTGCTTCCGATTCCCTATTTAATCGTTTTGTAATATTGGTACAATTTAGAATGAGCTAACGCTTTATATATGAATAAGATGTCCCCTTTTAGTGATTTCCCCTGCTGCAAAATACATACCTGCATCATCGAATTTTTTTCAGACAAACCATTGCTCGGACGAAATAAATACATATGACCTTTTTTGTTGAAAAATACCTCCCCTACACGGTGGTATTTTTTATTTTTCTCTATATTCATCCCAGCTCGAAATATTAAGGATAATCGAAAAAAACATGATAATCGATTTTTGTCGACTTTGGGAAATCGATAGACTGGTAAACTTTTTTTATGTTAATCTACATACTTTAATCTACTTATTAAAAAAATCAGCCGTATTTGTAAATTACTGGAACTTTTGGTTTAAAATTACCCCTACCGACTGGCCTACAATCGTTCTTCGATACTTTATTCTTCTGCGTTACAAAACAGACGCAAATATTGAAGAAATTATCTTTCCAGCTGAATGAATTACTGCGACTGATAATATGGTGGTTTTGTAGAGATAATTCAGCAGGTTTCATATGAGTCAAAAACAGAAAAAACTTCCTATATAGTACAGTCATTTAATGCTCCAAAAGGAGGTTACTTGGAAAGTTTTCCGGGAGTTTTGAAAATTGGTGATTTATAGATTTCAAAGTGCTCTTTTAGAATTTGCACTTGGCCCTCTCGTATCTTTGCCGCTCGCACCGCCATATTGGAAAAATTGCGCCCAAAAATTTTGTTTTGACAATATCTCCATTCCGACTCATTTTACGATGAAAATAGTTATGTAGCCTAATAAATCAAACTAGAGAAAATTTCCTATAGTTTATTTCATCAAATATTTTGTGTAAAATGTACAGTTTTAGCGTACGAGCGCCGCAAAATCTACTCCTACAAGTGTTTCGTTCAAACATATTCATAATGATAAGTAACTTGAAATTTCAACTCAATCAGTTATCCGATTTAGAGATATAAATTATTCAGAACAGCGGATAGCTGTTAAAGAAGCGTTTCCGGACATTATGTTTATAGGAAGTCTTTTATTTTTGTAACCCTTATGACCACCCTTTGAATGTCTCGGCGCATAACTGGGCCA
>JAGFPH010005214.1:85971-101617 GCA_018207615.1 Philaenus spumarius
ATACACATATTGCTCTTAGGCCCTAGAGGCGCACTAAGAAAGCATTTTAAAAAAATTTCACGTTTAAGGGTTGAAGAACCCCCTGGAATACCTCCTGATATTCTTTCTCTAAAAGATGGTGCTCCTATAATGCTACTCCGCAACTTAAACCCTCCCAAACTCTGTAACGGTAAAAAGCTGCAGGAGAAAACTCTTGGTTATCTATACTTATAAAAGCCAAATACCATTGACTCATTGACTCAACAAAGTTTCTACAACACTACGAGGCCTACAAAAATTAAATTTGGCATTAATACTCTTTATAGGCTCTAGACGCGCTCTAAGAAAGGGTTTCCGAAAATTCGAAATTTTAGGGGGGATTTTGGGGGGTCAAAGTTACTAAATCACGATTTCTCAAAACCTGCCAAACGGATTGGAATTAAATTTGGTGTGTAGCTTCCCCTAGGGCCATAGGTGCTCGCTAAGAAAGTTTTTCAAAAAATTCGAAATTTTAGGCGAGGTTTGGGGGGCCAAAGTTACTACAAAAAACCATCGAACAGATTGGAATGAAATTTGGTATGTAGCTTCCTCTAGGGCACTAGGTACTCGCTAAGAAAGGGTTTTAAAAAAAAAATCGAAATTTTAGGGGGGTTTGGGGGGTCAAAGTTACTAAAAAGAAACACCGAACGGATTGGAATGAAATTTTTTATGTAGCTTCCTCTAGGGCCCTAAGTGCTCGCTAAGAAAGGGTTTAAAAAAAATCTTAATTTTAGGGGAGGTTTTGGGGGGGTCAAAGTTACTAAAAATCCCCATAAGAAATACATAGTGTAATATATTTATTGATATAATATATTTTTTGTTAATATACATTTAACTTTGATTTGTCTATCCGTGCAAAGCCGGGTCGTGCCAGCTAGTATTATACACTTGAACAACCAATACATAGATAAATAAATAAACGAATTAATATTTACTTTTAACAATAAAACCTTTCAAAAAATTGCCTGCCCGAGATGTCAAATAATAATTTGTATCTTACATTTTATGGTTGGCTGAAAGAGCACCTATTTTATAACTTGATTGAATATTTAAACTGTGAAATTAGTACTAAGTAAGACTAGGCCATCTGTCGTATAAGTTTTAAGATTCAATGGTTAAATTAAGCCTGTATGCGACGAAGTCTATAGCAATGTATGTGCTGAAGGACCAATAAATATTTGTTTCTGTTTACAATCCACTACTTTCACCTATAGGCCAGTCGGTAGGGGTCAATTTAGACCAAACGTTCCAGTAATTTACAATACGGCTGATTTTTTTTATAAGTAAATTAAAGTATGTAGATTAACATAAAAAAAAGTTTACCAGTCAATCGATTTCCCAAAGCCGAAAAACAAATCGATTATCATTTTTTTCGATTATCCTTAATATTTCGAGCTGGGATGAAGATAGAGAAAAATAAAAAATACCACCGTGTAGGGGAGGTATTTTTCAACAAAAAAGGTCATATGTATTTATTTCGTCCGAGCAATGGTGTGTCTGGAAAAAATTCGATATACAGGTATGTATTTTGCAGCAGGGGAAATCACTAAAAGGCACATCTTATTCATATATGAAGCGTTGGCTCATTCTAAATTGGCCAAATATTTATATATCGAATTGAAACTTGACGTAGGAGTTAAAATATATATTCTAAACATGTATGCTGAGTCTCAGCTTGTTATCTTGAAAATGATCCGATCTAGGAGTCGATTTCGATTATCGATTTTAGGAGTACCGGACCCACGAACTAATTTCAATCTATTCCAGTTTCGTCAATTTTTGGAATATCAACACCAAATTTGTTTTACAAGTTGAGTACACCAGTATAAATATTCTTAGTAAGTATGAACGATTTTTGACATGTTATTTTTTAAAACGAGGCGCTTGAAAATAGTCTTCTGTTTTACCTATCTCGTTTTAACTATAACAGCTTTGGATTCAACGACTCCATTTTTGACATTTTTGAACATATCGATTTAAAAATTGGTACATTAGTTAAAAACACAATTGTTTTTTGCTATACTTATTTTAAAAACTATATTAAAAAAATTGACTAATCTGCAGCCGATTAACTCAAGCGTTTTGATGAAAAATCTAAAAAGGTCTAAAATTATACTTTTTTAAGTTACTTGTGCTTTGAAAAGTAAATAATACAAAAAAATTATACTCCTTGATCTTGTTTGAATCTATATATTTAACTTGTAAAAAAACTTTCAGGTTGATATTTTGAAAATTTTCTAAACTGGAGCTGTTTAAAATGAATTGGTGGGTCCGGTACACCTAAAATCGAGAAACCCATTGATGAGTCAAGTGGCTCTAGATCGGGTAATTTTCAAGGTAACAAGCTGAGACTCAGCATAAATGTTTAAAATATATATTTTAACTCCTATGTCAAGTTTCAATTCGATATATTAAAATTCGGCCGATTTAGAATGAGAAAACGCTTTATATATGAATAAGATGTCCCCTTTTAGTGATTTCCCCTGCTGCAAAATATATACCTGCATTATCGAATTTTTTTCCAGACAAACCATTGCTCGGACGAAATAAATGCATATGACCTTTTTTGTTGAAAAATACCTCCCCTACACGGTGATATCTTTTATTTTTATTTATCTTCATCCCAGCTCCGAATATTAAGGATAATCAAAAAACAAAATGATAATCGATTTTTTTCGACTTTGGGAAATCGATAGACTGGTAAAATTTTTTTTATGTTAATCTACATACTTTAAGGTACTTATAAAAGAAAAATCAGCTGTATTGCAAATTACTGGTAGTTTTAACCTATACCGACTGGGCTACAAGAAAAGTTTCTCATTACTCACTTGCTAGCTGCTGCATTGAGCACGCGCTGCCTCTCCACAAGCTTGTAGTAGTTGTGCGTCCTCCATGTTTTATCACTTGGAAGAACTATCTGCAGGTAATCAAGCGCCATGAAGTCAGTTCAGGTTAGACGCATCTCCTGTAAACACGGAATTATACCTCATTGGTATTGTGTTACTACAAGGTGGCCTTCGTGGCAATGTGCCACGGGTCCCTCAAATATATTAGTTTTGCCCGATCTTGAATCGTATTAAATTATTTATTAGTGATTATCTGATGATAGTTAAAATAAAAATAACAAAGGTATATTTCATCACTAGGACCGAAAGTGATGCTTTTCGATACGAGCTCAAGTTTAAATTTGAGGAAAATGATCGAGGATCGAAAAGCCAATTTTGGCCCGTATGATGAACGATACTTTTAATCACACTGTGATAAATAATAAATTTAATATACAGGGTGTCCTGCGACCATATGAACAAACTTTGTCACGTTATTCAGCATGTCAAAAGAAACAAAAAATGTAACATAACATGTGTCCTATCTCATTCCGTTTTCGGTCTGTCTGTCTGTATGTGTTTTTTACAAAATACTTAATATTTTTAGAAGTAGAAAAGATATTGAGCTCAAACTTTGTTCACCTATTTTTTGCGTAACCTTTTATCACTGTAAGAAAAATTAGAACAATATTTTAAATATTTTCAATATGGCGGCCGTTTATAATTTTTAAAGTCAAATATCTCAAAAACCGCTAACTTTACAAAAAAGTTACAAGAGACAAAACTTTTACTTTTTTAATGACAAACTCGATGGTTTTGTATTTTTTTTCTGTAGCTCAAAGGACAACAGAGATATTGACAAAAAAAAAGGAAAAATGTATTTCTTGGTAGTTGTCAACAATACCCAGAATTACTCTAGACATAAAATATTTTAAAGTTATTTTGAGCTAAAATAATAAGTTATTGCATAATGTTCCGAGCACTTTCTGAGCTGATTCCACTATCAAAAATAACGAGAAAAAGTTAATTTATTCATAGGTCTGGAAATGCTTCGTTAGAGAGTTACAGCTAGCGAAAGATTTCACCCGTCTTTCAGATTACTAACAGAAACGAATCCCTATTGAAATATGTAGTGCGTTAATTATTAAGGTGTAAAATTGAGAGTCACCTGATCTCAATAATTTATTTTGTGCTGTAAACGTAAACTATGCTGTCATTGTACTTCAGGAATGTTACTGAGAAACGATAGGTTAATATTAATAGGCACAATACACTACTACCCATAGTGGTACATGAATAAACGTACTGATGTATTTTTTTTTAAATAATAAGTTAAAAGTTTATTTATTTAATACTTCCAAATAGTAGCAATAAGTAGTTTTTATTGTTGCTAACGCTTGTTTCTTTGTTAAAATCGTTATTGTATCTAATAAATTAATAAGACGACATCTACATTTTAAATCATAATTATTACTAGCTGACCCGTACGGCGTTGCCCGTGGACCGTGGTGGTTGGTATTTTCAGTCTTTTTAACGTAATTAATTGTATTCTTTTTAAGTGTTCAGTCAGTGAGTTGTATTTGGCTTTTATATATATAGATCTTAAATAAGAAAATCACTATTGTCATAATAATAAAAGATCTGAAATTATGATTTTAGTAAATTTGATTCCCCCAAAACCCTCCTAAAATTTCGAAATTTTTCATACCCTTTCTTAGTGAGCACCTATGGCCCTAGAGGAAGCTACATACCAAATTTCATTCTAATCCGTTCGGTAGTTTTGAAGAGATCGTGATTTAATAACTTTGATCCCCCCAATTCCCCCTAAAATTTCGAATTTTTTGAAACTCCTTCTTAGCGAGTGCCTATGGCCATAGAGGAAGCTGCATACCAAATTTCATTCCAATCTGTTCGGTAATTTTGAGAAATCGTGATGAACGAGTTAGTGGTATTTCGCTTTTATATATATATATAGATTGATAGCGCTACTGGTGTTATAATTTATAACTAATTTAGAGATCGGCAAAAAAACTCCAGCTGATTTTGCCGATCTTGACCGAGAAAACGCTATTCTCAATGATCACAGCTGATCTTGACTATTTTCGATACAGTACGACGAAAAAGTATTTTAAATAAATATTTTAAATAAATCAGAATCGGCTATTGTACAGACTATTGTTGCAATACAAGTATCAGCAGCTTATTGGAATGGAAACTGAATTCGACGTGTGAATTTCAATTTGCCATGTTGGTACCGCTCATGCTAACAAAAATATGAATAACTAAAAGGAGATTACTAATTTACATTTTTTCCCAGTTATAGATTTTCCGCCAGTTCTTATAGCCTGTTTACAGGGTGTTCCCAAATTATGTTTCCAGACTTCCACAAATTGTTCCTTTGGTCAAAACAAGAACAAAACTTCCAATAAACATAGGTCCTAAAACGCTTAGTTTCCTAGATATCCGCCATTTTGTTTACAAAATAATTCACATCTAGAGAACGGTTTGACTGGTTGAGTTCAAACTTGGCATGAAGTTTAACCTGTCAATGATATACCGCAAGAAAAATAAATGAATAAATCCAATCATGCGTTTCAAAATGGCGGCTGTTTGAAAATTTCAAACCTAAATTACTCCAAAACCGTACGTTTTAACGAAAAATATCAAGACACCTTTTTTGTAGCCTTTTTGATTCCCTATCGGATGGTGTAACTGTCAAAACAATCGGATGAAGCATAACAGTTAAGATATGTGTACTAATTGGTTTGTTCAACCCGGCATCCTATACCAACACAGTAAATACTACAATATTGTATGGACATTTGCTGTCATTACCTTTAACTTAGCTATTATACTTCATCCGATTGTTTTGAAAGTTACACGATCCGATAGGGAATCAAAAGGGCTGCAAAAAAGGTGTCTTGACATTTTTCGTTAAAATGTATTTTGGAGTAATTAAGGTTTTAAATTTTCAAACAGCCGCCATTTTAAAACGCATGATTGGATTTATTCGCTTATTTTTCTTGAGGTATATCATTGTCAGCTTAAACTTCATGCCAAGTTTGAACTCAATCAGTCATACCGTTCTCTAGATATGAATTATTTTGTACAAAAAACAAAATGGCGGATATCTAGGAAACCAAGCGTTTTAGGACCTATGTTTATTGGAAGTTTTGTTCTTGTTTTGACCAAAGGAACAATTTGTGGAAGTCTGGAAACATAATTTGGGAACACCCTGTATATATTTTTATAATTTGACTTTTATTTTATACCAGTAAATATACGTTTATATTTAAAGGAGTGTATAATGCAATCTACCTTAAAAACATGTATACACCACCTCCAGTGAGAGGGTATAGTGAAGTTTGCTACGGGCCCCTCGATCTCAAGTTACGGCACTGTACTAACTGTAAGAACCTAAATTAGACTAGTTGCGTCCGTATTAGCGATCTATAATGCGTGAAGTAATTGTTATAAATTAAATGTAATACCAAACAATTTGAAAATGCAGTACTCATAGACTAGATTTGATTGCTGAGACCGATGGTGGCTATATCATAGAAACGCATCAAACTAATGTACACTACTGTACGCTGATTTATGGATATTCTTTGATCTATAATTTTGACAGGTGTACCATTCGATAGAAAATTTGCCTGGCTACAAAAAATTACTCTTTATTTTTTAATTTAAAGCTTTTGAGTTATTCTCATTTAAAGATTTTAAATGGCCACCATTTCAAAACGGATTATTGGAACAAGTTAATTGTATTTCAAACTAGGTCCATATATTTTTATTTTTGTGCCTATTGGCTTGGTAAACCACTGAATGAATGAAAAATTAATTATCCTGTAAATCGAATGGTTTGTATAATTCCACAGTATCTACCTATAGACACGAGAATAATCTTGGTGAAGTAGATAACGGTTGACCTATCGGAGCAAAAATGTCAATAGTTTAAAAACATGTTGATTTTGCCATTTTTAATCCAATTGTGCAGTACAATGATTCATGGTGTGAATTGCGTTATTTGTGTTTTTACTTCTTACTTTCTCCACCCTATACGTAGTATATGAAGAAAGTATTGTATTAGTAAAAATGTTCGAATTTGAATTTTCAGTTGAATTATCTGTTTTGGTGCTCCCAGAACCCCAAAAAATTGTTTAGTGCAATTATCTGTGTTGGTGCTCCCTGAACCGAAAAATATTTTTAGTGGAATTTTTTGTTTTGGTGCTCCCTGAACCCAAAAAAGTGTTTTTAGAGTGGTGTCTGTCAGTCTGTCTGTATGTATACACGACCAGAGAGGACACTATTGGTCCGATTTTCATGAAATTTGGTATGTAGGTACTAAACCCTAATATCTCCAGGCGTTTTTTTCATTTTTTGGAATTTTTAATTTTTAAGGGTAATTTACCCCTAAAAACCCATAAAAAACGACAAAAATGCAAATTTCTCAAAAACGGCTCAAACGATTTTGATCAAATTTTCAGTATTTATAGTGCTTAAGATGCCAAACAAAATGACACCACCCGCTTTTATCAAAACTTCGGCGTTTTATAATTATGGGGAAATGTTTAAAAATAAACAAGTTTGTGTTGTCAATCTAGCATCGCGGCAGCGGCCGTACAGGGTAGAACCACGGTAACGAGCACGGCCAGTAATGCAAAGGTCGCGCGATCGAATCCCGAATGGGACAATAATTTTTTTATACGATTGACGTAGGTAGAATATTATTTTTTGTTTTGTTCTAAAAATTAGTAAATAAAAGATTAAAAACAATATTATTTTGACTACAGTAAGTTGGGATAAAGTTTGTGTCAGTTAACTGATACCGTTTATTTTGAATTGCTCACATTCAGTAAAATAAGCAACAAAGCCTGATGATGAGAACTTTTCCCGAACCGCGTAGCGAAGAACTAAAGAGAAAAGTTGGAAGGCGGTTAAGCGGGTTATAAATTAGTATACCTTAACTTTGTACTATTCTATTGCAAATGGAACACACAAAATAAATAAGTCTTTATGTTGTTAAGTACCGTGCAAAATGTAAACTCAATCCGTTAACCCATTCTAAAGGTATACATTATTTAGGAAAATACAAAAATTGCGGAAAGCTGGTAAAAGGTTTCCGAACATATGTTTTTAGGTACTCTTTTATTTCCACCCTTGTAACCATCCCTTGAATTATCTCAGCTCATTCAGCACTGTTTATTATATTTGAAACCAATTTAATTACTGAGTAAATTGCTTGGCGTTTGTAGTAGAACACTCTCCTGGGTTGGGTTGGTCACTGGAGACTCTGCTAGCACCAGGACGACTTTGAGCAGACATTGTAGGATGGATAGAGAATAACAGTTCAACAGTAATAGAATCCTAAAACAGAATCAAATAATACTAATTAGTAAAACTTGAAACTCGCATTGGTTAAAATGAACCAAACTATTTTAATCCAACACTCATCCACCATATTGAGCGGCCATTGTATGGTGGATAGAGAATACACAGTTCAACAGTAATAGAATCCTAAAATAAAATCAAATAATACTAATTAGTAAAACTCGGAAGTCGCATTGGTTAAAATGAACCAAACTATTTTAATCCAACACTCATCCACCATATTGAGCATCCATTGAAAAATAGATAGACAATAAAAAGTTCGTTGAGCAGTAATAGAAACCTAAAACAGAACGAAAATAAATCGACCACGCAGCTGGACCGCTGACGTGAGTTGAGCAAATTTCCAAAATTAAGTTTATATGCCTATGTTTTAGGGTTTCAACCAACATTTTGGGAAATAGGTCTACTCACGAAGGCGTTGAACAGCTGTCTGTGTGTACGCAAAATATTAGTAGAATTTGTTTCCTCCTAGTGGCCTCGCGAGTTTGCATCACTTGGCTTTGAACTGGGTACTTTTATGGTATTTTACGTTTTTGTCGATTTTGGGGGAACCAAGCGAGCTATAAGGTCGCGTAAAAAAAAAATGCGCAGAATAACATCCTACATTTATATTGTTAGAAAAAACTCTAAAAAATTTCATTCTCGTAGTAAAAATCTCAAAAAATAGTTACTTCCGGTCAAAAAACGTACTTCCGGTTGTTGGATTTTTTTGGCTAACGAACTCGTCCGAGCCACATAGACAACCAACACGTGTACCAAATTTGGACCAAATCGGACTTAAAATGCGGCCGCTAGAGTGCGAACACATATATATATATATATATATATATATGATTTTTTTTGACACCCCAAAACGTGTTCTGGGGACCATGATCGGTGCTCATTTGCTACTCCCGACCTTGGGTCTTACCATAAGGGCCACTGCAATAGCTCATTTTTCCTATGGAAATTCGCTAATAATAGTAACAGTCGAAAACACGCATTTGTTACAATGAACTAATTGATTTTATTACCACAATCATCCACCATACGACGCAGCCATCTTTATTTTTTTACTTTCCTCTTCAGAAATATTTATTGCAACTTTTTGAACACTAACTAACACCAGGTATTTCACGAAAAGTTGATTTTTTTTATTGATATGCCGGACGTATGTTTCCTTTCAGTTATGTTCTGTGTATAATAAAAAGGTTCCTTAAAATGTCAACTGTGTGTGATTAAAATGAACATATAGTCGGAATTAAAAGTAAGTACTGGTGCTTTATTTCTGTTATTTGGATCAACCGTTTTCACCACTCAAGAAACTCAGCCCTGAATTGAGGGACACCAGCAAGATACGTAAAAAAATGATAACGAGGTAAAACCAATAATAGATCGAAATCTTTCTAACCGTTGGTTAGATGGTTGCGACAAAACAAGGACCGGCTACATCACTAAATTTGACTGTGATTTTTGAAAGTATTTTGTTGAATTTATTTGTAACTTTGCCATTTTGTTTTGTTAAATAAAATTATCGGAAATTTGGTGGAATAAATTTATAAATAAATGTTTATGGAAAAATAACCGAACAGTTACCAATTTGTAAAGCTTCCCATATGCATATTCATTTGAAAATCGCAACATCTTTTTCGCGTAATGTTAATAACTAGTTGAGACTAAATTCGTGGATTTTTAAGTACGAGGCATTTTACAATTCACCAGTGTTGAATGATTTTGTAATTCTGTTCAGTGAGTCTTAAACTATGATAGAAGAGTAAATGTAATATACCTGTATGTTGAACTGACGGACTACTCGTACTTCTTCATACGGAATACGTTTATAAACCATACTTGAATCACAAGTTTTAGTTCTTGTCTAAAACTCACAAGATAAAACTAGTATATGTAGGCTAAAAACATAAATAATTTCTTGTGGAATAAAGCTGTTATTTTAGTTTTTAATAAAGTTATTATTTTTAATTCCTTGCTTTTATTTTTCCTAGCTTTTTGTGAGTTCGAAAATGGTTTTTCTTAAATAATCTGTATACAAATTATTCAAATCAAATAGATTGAAATTGATTAACTGATTGTTTTTACTAATCTTAACAGTTTATAAAATCGTGTTTTGAGCATTTTTAGGTTTTCGGGTTTCAAGTATTTTTTTTCAAAACTCTATAAAACACAATGACACGAATGTTTTACATATTTAAAGATAAAAGCCCATATTTTCATCTCTTTTTTCCTCAAAAATATATCTCTTATAGATTTCAAGACATAAGCCTGAGAAAACAGGCGTTTTTTTGTAACATACAAAATGGTAGAACCCCTTGCGATATTTTAAGGAAAAATCTGAATTTAGACAGTCATAGGTTTTATTACATTTTACGAAGCAGAATAGTGAGTTGAATTAAGACATGCTCTATTTTACCAAAATATTAATCGCACTGGAAGTTATAGGCATTCAAGTAAAAATGTTAACCTGAGTAAGTTTTTTATAACTGTATAAGTAAGTGGCTATAAAAAAGAAAGTTATGAAATAATGTTTTCATCTATATATATAAAAGCCAAAACCCACTGACTCACTGACTCACTCATCACGATTTCTCAAAAACTACCGAACGGATTGGAATGAAATTTGGTATGTAGTTTTCTCTAGGGCCATAGGTGCTCACTAAGAAAGGGTTTGAAAAATTTCGAAATTTTAGGGGGGTTTGGGGGGATCAAATTTATTAAAAAACGACTTCTTCAAAACTACCTAATGGATTGGAATGAAATTTGGTATGTAGCTTCCTCTAGGACCATAGGTGCTTACTAAGAAAGGGTTTGAAAAAATTCGAAATTTTAGGGGGGTTTGGGGATCAAAGTTATTAAAAAACGACTTCTTCAAAACTACCGAATGGATTGGAATGAAATTTGGTATGTAGCTTCTTCTAGGGCCATAGGTGCTCACTAAGAAAGGGTATGAAAAATTTCGAAATTTTATGAGGGGTTTGGGGGGATCAAAGTTACTAAAATCATAATTTCAGAGCTTTTATTATTATGACAATAGTGCTTTTATTATTTAAGATCTATATATATATATAAAATACCACTGACTGACTGAACACTTAAAAAGAATACAATTACGTTAAGAAGACTGAAAATACCAACCACCACGGGCAACGCCGTACGGGTCAGCTAGTTATAGATAAAAGTGTTGACTTTAATTCGACTTTCACGTCTTTATACATCGTGGGTGCAATAAATAAACAAGTTTCACATATTCAATTTTCCAACGCTCAAATACTTTTAATAGCGCCATTTTGGTTATAAAAAACAAAAACAAAATATTTAGAACGTTTGTTTATCTTTTTGTGCATCTAAAATAAAACCTTAAAATGAAGCTTTATACAATTAATAGCGCCTTCTAAAAACGGAAACTTTCGGCTTTATACACGTAGAAGTACAACCCACAAAAATTGAAGGCGTTTCTCTTTGTGCTGCATATTAACACATTTGGAGCTCTGGAGTGTGTCTAGAAAAATGTATAAAGGTAACTGTGGGTAAAATACACTTTTTTCTATACTAGAGTTTTTATTTGGGTGGATAAAAGTACCAGATTTCAACTCTCCAGCTTCAAAGGAAGTAAATTGATGATTATGTATTGTTTTAGAGGTTGGTATCCCTTAAGCTCTCTACTTTCATGAGAATTAAAGATGTATTGGTTTAGTGTAGTTGCTCCAAGCATCCCTTTTATGTACAATTTGGTCCCGATCCGTCAAATGGTGTGCGCGTGCTAGTCCTGTAGACAGAGCAAAAAAAGTGGGGTCTGCTGGAAAAAATTCCGAAGTTAATGAAACTTTTACAGGTTGTTTGGGGGTGCTGTGGGATGACTCTTTCAAGTTTTCCAACTCGAGGACCTTGTGCTTATTTTGGGGGGGCCGAAAAACTTCAACATTTTCGGACTTTTGTCGGGTTTTTGCTTATAACTTCTAATAAACTAAGCAGTTTTCGACCAAAGCATTTATTTTCAAAGTTGTAGAGCAGTAAATTTGCTACAATTTGGTATCCTTAAACGTCTTCCTAGACCTAATATTAACTTAGATACAACCGATCAAAGTTAGAGAGATTTTCTCAAAATGGCAAACATTTTATGGTATAAAGTTATTCTGTTCAAAACAGGTTTGTCTAACCATTATACGATTTAGAAATGTGACAAAAAGTAATTTGTTTCGCCGAGTTTTATCACGCGCGTCAGCGGTTTAGAAAAGTAAAATTTCTAACCGATGATTACACAAGTAAATATATGTTTTAGAAAGAAATTTTAAATAAAAAAATAAATTTTGAAACATTACCTTTCCAATGGTATTTGTTTTTTTTTTGAGATTGGAAAGTTTTTAGTGGTTGAAATCTTCCATACAATCACGCGTTACAAATGTATTGTCGCGGCACGGAGAGACTGCACTATAGTGAAGTCTGCCGGTTGTAGGGTTAAAGAGGTCTGCACCACTCAGAGGATCCCCCCCCCCCCAGTGGCGTCATTTCACCAAAACGTTGAATGACCCCGGTACGGGGGAGGGTCCGTTGGGTCCCCCCAAAAAATAAAAATGTTCAAAATATAAAACATGTCATTTTAAGCTATTTCACGCTATATTGAGACATCCTTTAGGGGCAAACTTTATCTTGAAATGATTGCAGTTAAATAACAACACAGTCACCTTTCATTGAACTGAATCATAAAGTCTTAATATTAAAGCTCTATAGATACTTATAGTTGAACCCCTTATTGTTTAAAAATATTGCAACTCTAAAGGTTGGTCTTTTCTGTTGTTGGGCATCATCATTACACGCCTATTTTAAACTTTCAAATTGTAATTTTAATACTTTTCAAATCTTGGGGGGGGCGCCGGCCCCTCCTGCCCCCCAAATGACGCCCCTGCCCCCCCCGCGTGTTCCAACATGTCGATATTGATGAGTGATTACCATAATTACTGTAGAACCGATGGTAATTGATAGTTACAGGGCCAAAAACGAAGGTTTTGGCCAATTTTTGCCATTTTGAGAAAATCTCTCTAACTTTGATCGGCTGTATCTCGGTTAATATTAGGTTTAGGAAGAAGTTTAAGGATACCAAACTGTAGAAAATTTACTGCTCAGCAACTTTGAAAATAAATGTTTTGGTCGAAACCCGCTTAGTTTAGAAGTTATAAGCAAAAAACCGACAAAAGTCCGAAAATTTTGAAGTTTTTCAGCCCCCCAAAATTATCACAGGGTCCTCTAGTTGGAAAACTTGACAGATTCATCCCACAGCACCCCCAAACAACCTGTAAAAGTTTCATTAACTTCGGAATTTTTTCTAGGTACAATGTACATATCTACACTGGACTATGCATCCAACACAAACAAATTTGATCATTTTACATACCCACAGACTTTTCTTACTTATAGTCCTCCGGCCCAGCATTTTAAAAGTTTATGATAACCTAACTCTTAAGACTTTGTACATCTCTTATTTATGTCGAGTCGTACAACAATTATTATTTTTATTTGCAACAATTCTCGATAGCGAGGCGATTTCCTTTGAGACGAGAAACAATGTATGACCTAAATAATATAATCCTTTTTTTAAATGGAAATTGTTTTATATAGAAAGCGAAAAACATTTTGTCGGACAAATATTATTGGTTATTTCTTTTCGTCCGGCACCTCGAATATGGCGTCATGAAATTTAGCACCACCTAACCCCTGATTTTTCAGAATCGTTAAAAAAATATTTATAATGAAGTGGTAACCTTGTCCGCAAAGTTTTCGGGTAATGCCAGTTGTCAGACGCCCTAAAGTTAATGGTTTCATGCAACCCCTGAATTTACTACTTAACATTCAATTTTCATTTTGTATTTTTTGAAAAAAATGTTTACAACACATTAAACCATCTGATTAACAATAATATTGGGGATTTTCGAAAAAAAAAGAAAAAAGGAACTAATTTTGAACATATTAAAAATGTAACAAAGATTCATTATTTCTACATATCAAAAATTCGATAGCATATGGATATTTGAAAAAATAAAAATGTGAATAGTATAGGAAATAGCCTGAAAAAACAGATATATTACATAATGAATTATTATATTATGTAATTATTATCTATATTTATATAAAAGCGAAATACCACTGACTCACTGACTCACTCATCACGATTTCTCAAAAACTACCGAACGGATTCAAATGAAATTTGGTATATAGCTTCCTCTAGGGCCATAGGTGCTCATTAAGAAAGGTTTTGAAAAAATTCGAAATTTTAGGGGGGGTTTGGGGGATCAAAGTTATTAAAAAACTATTTCTTCAAAACTACCGAACGGATTTGAATGAAATTAGGTATGTAGCTTCATCTAGGGCCATAGGTGCTCACTAAGAAAGGGTATGAAAAATTTCAAAATCATAATTTCAGATCTTTTATTATTATGACAATAGTGCTTTTATTATTTAAGATCTATATATATAAAAGCCAAATACCACTCACTGACTGAACACTTAAAAAGAATACAATTACGTTAAAAAGACTGAAAATACCAACCACCACGGGCAACGCCGTACGTGTCAGCTAGTATACATATATATAGCAAAATACTACGATTTGCTCCGAATGAAGGACAAAACTCTACCTCAGAGTCATAATGTTTTCTCTTACTATACAAACAAAACTTCCGATTAAAAGAAAGATTATATTTAGTTTAGATCGTACATTTTTCCCGCATGAAATCAATGAGTTTGAGGGTGTCTCAAATAAAACGGCCCGCTACCGAGAAGTGTTGCCCGACATAAATAAGAGACATATACGAAGTCTCAAGAAAAAAAAACGGGAAAAAAAACAATCAAATTTCGATTATTTTCGTCAGGGTGTAAAATATTTTTCTTAGCTAATATCTTTGGTAAAATGTTCTCATCAAAGTTAAATTCACCACAAAACCAGATTTTTTATTCTCACGTTCGTTCGAGAGATGTGGGTAATATACTGGCAGAAAACGTGGTTTTTAGCATTTAGTACCTGATCAAGCATTAGGCCTAAATGGGAAACATCTATTTGGATGAAACTCACACACATGGGTTTTTGGTCCAGGAAACTCAGGATTTTTGAATTGCTTGTAATGGGTTTATCTCACTATTTAATTCCTTTCATTTATATCTGCGAGCGAAGCTGAATATATCAACTAGTTATATACAGTATATTATATTATTAAGGGTCGGCTCTAGTAAAACAGAAAGCAACCTGCGACTCCCTATAGCGGCGGTAGGTTACACGAACATTGCTCAGCCTAAATCCATTTAAAACCCGCAATTGTTCAAATAGCGTTTCAAAAAAATTCCAAACTCTTGGGGACAAAATTCTTCATACGAATGGCTTGGTAATATTTCGCTATAATTAATAGTTGCAACGTAAAAAAATATTT
>JAGFPH010005215.1:0-14872 GCA_018207615.1 Philaenus spumarius
GAACAGAACATAAAAATACATTGTTCTGTGTTTCGTGTGCTACTTGCCAGTTCGTTGTGACGTGTGATCTCAGGCTCAATGTTGTGCCAAGGGGGAGTGGAGTATTGTGATTTTATGAGACTAACTGATGCCATTACAAAACATACAAGTTTGCATACATGTAAATAAATTTCAGTATACATTTGTGAGATTTATTTGTTTAAAAGTATGATTTTAACAAAAAGAAAAAAAAAACAAAACCCAGACCTTCCTCCGTTCCCTTAGAGGTATTCCATATATCCCCTCCCGAAACTGCCACTCCGGTCCATTCTTTCTGGATATGACCCTTTAATCAGTCTCTTTCTAAAACTTGTTATTTTCGTTCCATGTCCAGGCAGAATTAAAATAAGACAAACAATTGAAATATTTATTTTAAAATAAATACGCTTTCGTTGTTGTTTATTACGTTCATCATATCCTAATTCTAGATTTTTAGAAAAAGCAACTTGTTAATAAAATATAAAACAGTTCAGGGTTAAAGGTACGTATGCAAATATCAAGGTTGTTTACGAAACTTTGGAAAACAAGTATCCTCTTGGTTGGAAAAATTATAAATCATAAACTCTTATGTAGGTAGTCCTAACGAATACTATATTTTTCAGGTTTAAAAGAAAATACCCAATGGCTAATAATAATATATTTTAATATTATAATGCAGGCATTAAAAGTGCCCTTATTATCCTACTTGCATTTGCAGCATACACGTAATTCTTTTAATTTTTAGTGTACAAAATGATGTTCAACAAACAAACAAAACATAAAAAATATATAAATTAATATCATTTATAGACATAATGCTATTTGCGCTTACCGTTTTAATTTCTGCGTTTGCTGTTTATATGTTAATGTAGTAATTATACAACTTATTAACTTCTGTTTTATACATTTTATATTATTAAAGACTCTTAAGGTAACATGTCACAGATAATATTAACTATTGAATAATTATAATTATATTTTAATATTAAATAAATATATAACATAAAAAGAGCAGAGTAAGTTCACTGAAACAGATAATAGGGACGGGATGGTGACATTCTGTTGGTTTACTCAACCGTATATGAAGTTAAAATCGACAACATGGCACGACAAAAAATAAACGTTATAAAATGTTATATTAATATGAATTAAGTAATTTTATTTTATTATTGTTTTGCAGTATCTATTCAAAACACGAACACATAAAATGTTCATATTATATGTTTTAATATTCTAAAATGACGACTCCTAAATGTTTTCGATGACAATTTTTACTATTCCATAAAAGTAATATCAACGTAAAAAAACATAACCCGAACAAAGACACAATACAATAAAGCAGTTACATATTTTATTTATTGAAGTCAATACGGTTTTTTCTTTAAAAGTTGGAGTATGTTTACTACGTATACAACTTTGAAATAAATGTCTAAATATGTTACAATAACTGCTATATTTTAATACTAGGGAAGACCCCAGCGTGCTCCACACGCCAACCCCCGACGGAACTTTCTAAAATCATATGTTATGTTTTATTTATAATAAAGGTGTAGTATTAATAATAACCTCAAAACTAAGATGGTAAATAATGTTAAATGTTCAAATAAAATTATTTCTTATATTTTATAACAGCAGTTTTAATAATGGTTAAAAGATCCAGCAAGGCTCAGGTCTATACTTTAAAACCCTAACCTAAAAGCTAGACATACAAAAATAATAATTGCTTCAAATTTTGAAATCAGCTGTTAATTGAAATATTGGAACAAACAGCTATATTATGTTATTTTATTCAATTTGTTGCTATGGTAATAAATGTAAATACATATGTTGGTTTATCTTTCTAGGCCTAACCTAAGAATTTTTTCCGACTAAATTTACAAATATTGAAATAAAAAAAGGTTTTTATCGAAATGAATTATAGCCTATGTTACTCAGGGTTAGTGCAGCTTCTTATCAGTAAAACTATTTTTTCAATCGGTTCAGTAGTGCCAGAGATTACCTCCTACATACAAACAAACAAACAAACAAAAAAAAAAACAAACAAAAAAACAAAAAAACAAACTTTACCTCTTTATAATATTTGTATAGATATAGATAATACATAATGATTTATGCATTTTATATAACTTAATTCTAATTTTATTTCGAGGTTTAACGTGATTAGTCTACCTTTCTTCAACAATTTACTAAATTTCGTTAACGTTTGTTAAAACTAAATTAGATAAAGCATTTGTAAATATTGATTTTTTTTGCTACAAACTACATAAAATAAAAATGTAAAAATTGTATATTAAAATTTTTTAAATAAAATATAATCCATATGTATTAAAATGTAGTATTTACAGTGATTTAAGAAGTTTTGTTAATGTTACACTAACCATGTTGTTGTTTTGCCCCAGGGTTCCTATATCCCTTAAGTAATAATTTTGTATGACGAGAAAGTTTCTTTTTAATTTACTTTTAACATTCATTTTTATGTGACAATACAATTTTCTTTGTCTTATCTCGTTTTAAGGGTAAGTAATTTATGACATTTTTCGTAAATCAGACATGTTCATGACATCCAACATTTTTTGTTAAACCCAGACTCCTTCTTTCGTTACGTTATTTAAACTTAGTGGCATCTATACTTTAATATCATAAAGTTCAAGTAACTTTTTGCCATCTGTTGAGACAATTTGTAAACCCACTAATTAATAATCTCAAAGTCGGCCTTCGCGCATGCGTAGAAACAAATTATCATAAAGATACAGCTTTACTTCAATATTTTCTCATCATCTTACAGAAATGACGGCTTGAAGGTTGTTTCATCGACAACATCTTGAAAGTTCTCTTAGTGCCAAACTAGTGTCAAACTAAGTAACAACAAATTTATAAATTCGGATATTAACAAACTTTATTATTTAGTCAAGCTCAAATGGAATCTCCGTCAAAAACAGCCTTCATATATTAAACTGAACACTCAGTCTACAGCTAAAACGCAATGCAATAATACACAATTAAATTTATGGAAATACTTAATTTTACTAAATTATTTTGTCGTTTTCAAATGTCATTCAGATTGTCATATGAATTAGGATTGGCATAACCTTGTTCCATTTAAATCTAACTGTACAAAGTTAATTTAAATATTAAAACATTTAACCTAATTTAAATGTAATAAAGTATTTCAACTATTTTATACTTTTATAAATTTTGATACTACCTTTTAGTGATAAAAATGATAATTGTTTAAATTGTATGAAAGGACATGTACAATGAATATTAGCATTTTTTTTTAATTTAGCTATTTTTGAATCCATGGTTTTAACTTCACCTTGATGTCTGACATGCTGTTTTAAATTTCTAATTTAACCTAAGCATGATGTCTTAACATAAACACAAGATACATGTGCTAATTACCATTGTATATAAAATTGCTTGAAATCAATCAGAATGTAAAAGATTCTGAAAGCTACTCTGTAATGTTATGTGTTCAAGCTATCTATATAAAATTGAACATATCTCTTACTATAACTAATAGCATTATTATTTCAGAGCATATTAAAAAAAATCAGAAATAAAAAAAATAACACTGGAGGAACGTATTAAGTTTTTTCGTAACAGAAGTAGTCTGGTTCAACAAACTGGATCAATTAAAGCACAATTAGAAATGTAGATTCTACCATCAAATTCATTAACAGTTTAAAGTTGAAATTGCAATAACAGTAGGCTATTATCAACTTAACCAATGATATTTTTTATAATTTATACTTTATTTTGTGTTAAAGTAATTGCCATTTGATGTAAGGAATCTTATATCAATACCATAGTATTCTTTTATTCTTTAAAAGTTCAAAAGGGAACCCAAAACTGAAAATAACATACATTAAATTATAATTTCTGTCGTTTAATTAATTTTTCTACTCATTTTAGACCCTTATACATAATCAAATATATTTTTTAAATTTTATGTAAAAAAATCTTGAAATATATTAATTTCTTAATTATTTTTACATTTTTTCAAATCTTACCTAAAGGTAAACTTTATTAAATTTTAATTGATCATATAAGAATTAAATAAACATAACTATAAGATATATTAAATGTACATAAAACTATAAATCTATAATAATGAACATGTAAGGGTTTATTTGAATTTATAAATTTCTGTTTAATATATATTTAGAATATTTATATATATAAATCTCAATTTGATTTATATATTTTTTAATATAACCTTTATTATTTGTTAAACAGGTACCGTGTATACAATTGTTTTCTTTAGTGTAAAACTGATGTTTTCAATGAATTTCCTGAAAAGCTGAGTAAGTAACTGTCGTTCTTCATTGTTTGTATTTTTATATGTTCCATCTTAAACAATAGTTTTTTTATAATCCTCTTAACCGGACCTAGTTATCTTCTCGTTTAAATTAATAGTTACTTTTATTCAGATAAGGCCCTGAGGGCACACAATTTTTTACATAGGTAACATTTTAAAATGCACCATAATACCATATTTATAAATATTTAGTAACATTAATAAATTTTTTTTTTTACATGCAACGAACCTAGATGGGTAACAATGCAACCCCAAGGGGTTTAAAACTACTTCAGATAATCTCACGACTCCGTTCATTTCACCTCCCACCAAAAAGTAGTAGAAACATTTAATTTTCCGTCATTTCCTAATTTTTCGTCACATTAGGGGGTGGTTTCACCCCCTATGGGGAACACTTATGGTGCATTTCTTGGTCGGTTTCTATTGGGCTAAGTTTTAAAAAGTTAATCATAATTTGTGCATTCCATAGCATTATTTGGAGATGTCATACATGTTGTTGTGAAAAACCCCTAAAAAGGGGAGGTGTTTTTGCATTTTTAGGGGTACTGCCGGGGTTTTAAAGCCGTGGAACCCCAATTTTCGCAATCAGCGACCCAAAAAAACACAAAGCACAAGTGGTCTGGTCCGGGAGGCATTTCCTGAGGTCATACCCCACGTTTTAAATGGATTACAGGCCTACTGTGCTTACGGGCTTTAGTTGGCAGTACAGGACATATGGGCTGTTGCGGGTGTACTACCCGTCCTGACAACATGTGACTGTAGGCTATCTGTCGCCGCGACGCGTCTGCATGTCGACAAAGGCGTTATAGTTACTCACAGATGCATTAAAAAGGATGTTCACAAGTTGCAGTTAATACATAGTCTTCAACTTATATTCAGTATTGTGAAAAGTAATATAAAACTGATTTAAGAAGTAATAAATGTCAATAAAATACAATTATGGCTGTGTAATAAATAAAAAATAAAAAAGATGTAATCTACAGTATGTTATAAGATTGTTTTGCAGTAACCATAAACAAATAAAGAAACCCAAGACTACAAATATTAATGTTGTTATGAAGGAACAGTTTTGGCGCAGTTAAGTGTTGTGACAACAGAAATAACCCAATGCTCTGGCGTTTCCTGTAAACAGATAAGAAATATATTTCTCTTTTGTCCCATTTCATTGTTCCGTGTTAGTTTGTTCTCGGATGGATTAGGGTGCGTTTGTCGATTCAGCGGTGCAAATTTTAGTGTTATTTAAAATATAATGTGAACCCACATAACATAATAATATTGGCACATTAGTATAAAAAAGATAAAACTGTTAAACATTGTGTTTAAATTCACATAAATACAAGCAGAACTACTAAGATGGCACCCCGCCATTTACAAATAAACAATAACTCTTGACTTCTGCGGCTCCTACTGCCTAAACTAGGCAGTCCAAGTAGAAAAGTAAAATTACAAAAATTAAATTTATCTATTTTTGTACAGTTTTCCCTCTTTAAAAAGTTGCCTGACCGAAAATTTAAAAAATCCTCGCTTACTACATTTATTATGTCCTTTTCAGTTATAAAAGCCTATACAAAATATGTAACAAATGTTTATAGATTTCTTGGTGTCACATGAGGAAAGACAGTTTTATTACCTTTAATTTGATACCATTTACAAAATTACATCATCATCTACACATTCAGTGAATTCATAGAGAGGCCGATGTCAGCAGTGCGGGTAGTAGTACGAAAACTTCATATGAAATGCATTGGCATAGCCTTTTCCGTACTGCAAACTTAATAGTTACAATATGAATTTTTATATGTGATTGTTAACTATTGGTGTTTCTCTCTGTAATTTTGATTGACATTGTATTAATTTAATTGTTTGGTCATTGAAAGCCTCGCAATTGAAATGCTGTAGGAATTAGTTGAGTGTGTTTTAAACAAACATTGGTGTCATTAGTACTAATTAATTATTGTTTTAATGTTAATCAATGTTTAAACTACTATATCTGCCTTTTATCGAGTTTAAATTACTAGTTGTAATTATTTTAACGAACGTTGTACAAATGATTATTTACGAATTTAAAGTATAAGAAATATTAAGTTCAAATTTAAACTCGCTGAAAGCAATAATAAAGTAGTATAACGTATAGCAAGGCAAGTCGATATAAAATAACGTAAGCTATAAATTAGCATAATGGCACATTTAACTACTATTAATCACGTCATAATCACGCATATACTGCAGACATGAAATGTTGTAATCTTTACCCCATTATTTGAAGAGTTAGTTATATCTACAAACAAAAAATATGCATAGCAAAAGTAAGTTCAGCACAATTAGCACCATAATAAGTATGTATAAACTGTTTAATTAATGGTGATTTTATTTGCCAAACCTCGTAAACTATATTATTAACAAAGAAATCAAAAATAATTTGTCCTGATAGAAAATAATAACTGTAAGTCCTTACTTATCAAGTAACAATTATACTTTAAAAATAATTTGTCTTGATAGAAAATAATAGCTGTAAGTAATTACTTATCAAGTAACAATTATACTTTAAAAATAATTTGTCCCGATAGAAAATAATAACGGTAACCTTACTTATCAAGTAACAATTATACTTTAAAAATAATTTGTCCCGATAGAAAATAATAACTGTAAGTCCTTACTTATCAAGTAAAAATTCAACTTTAAAAATAATTTGTCCCGATAGAAAATAATAACTGTAAGTAATTACTTATCAAGTAACAATTCAACTTTAAAAACGTATTATAAAATATTGGTTAAATGTAAGTAAATGTTGTTTAAATCAGGTGACTTAGAATTATAACATGCTCCTAAATAAACCATGGAATAAATAATACAAACCTACTACCTAATTAAGTTTAGTTTAATAGATTGTTCGCCAAACGCAAATAATAAACTATTACAATATTTTCAATGTATCTATGAAACAAATTTGGAAGTGTTACATAGTATAAAGCGTGAAATTGAAGAGTAACTTGTTTTATATATTTTTTTCAGGACATTCATGCATCGTTTTAACTCCCCACTTTAATATTAAAATGTGAGTTTTGTTTGATGTTCATATTAAAGAATTGAATGTCATATTAAATTTTCTCTCTCTTTCTCTCTCTATCTCTCTCTCTCTCTCTTCCTTTCTACGTGCAAGCTAAAGTAAAATAAAGGACATGATTTATAATGTTTTATTTTAATTACCTTGTCGTGTAACAATTGCTCTTTACGTTGTTTTATGAACTCCATTACCGGAATTTAATTTACTTTCAGGAGAAACAAAAGATTTTTTTTTAAAGCACAACGATTTAAAGAAATTAAAATTTAACAATAACAATGACCGAATATGTAGCGTAGATGATTTCAATACATAGTTACATCTCTTTCGCCATAATTAATGCACTTGTCTAAGTGTTTATTAGTACGCATAAATCTCAATATTTATTCGAGTTCAGTAGTTTTATTTGTATTTGTATTCTAAGTTAGCATGTAGTGATACATTTCACTAAGCAAACCATAAAGAAAATAATATTAACTTAAAAACTTGTTACATCCCTATATAAGTTAACTGTATAACTGTTGGGAGTTATAGATTTTAAACAAATCTATATTAAAATGATCTAAAAAATTATAGAATACCGGATCTGGAAGTTATATACAAAATAGTATAACTAACGTTCTGCTATTTATGTTATCCGCTAGATTGGTTGCGTGTAAAAACATATTTTGATTAATGCTACTAAATATTTATAAATATGGTATTATCATACATTTTAAAATGTTACCTACGTATAAAATTGTGTGCCTCACTTGGGCGTTATCAGAATAAAGTTTATTATTAATGTAAACGAGAAGGTGACTATGTCCGGTTAAGAGGATTATACAAAAATATTGTTTAAGAAAGAACAATACAAATACAATAAAATAATAGCGACAAGCAAAATAATAAAAAAATTAAAATATGCAATTTACTTGTCCTTACATACAATGTATTTAAACAATTATCATTATTACCACTCAAAGTTGTTTAAATTGTTATTGTTAAATTTTTATTTTATAATTAAATCAAATAATAATTTACAAAGAATGAATTACTGCATGGTACCATAATTGGTAACATTATTTTAACTAAAAATTATGAACCAAAGGGAGTTTAATAACGATAAAACAAATCTTAAATCACCCTTTATACAATGCTATTTCTTATAAGGGCAACAGATTGTTTGTAAAACAATTAATGTTGTGTAAAACAAATAGTTTCCACCCAAATCTACTTTTAGCTATGGCTTGAACTGTAAATTTACATTCTGAATATAATTAAACGTATAAAGAACAGAGACTAAAATTTTTGGAGACAAATATTTTAAATTTTAGATACTATTATTTATGAATACTTAACATTTACTTAAATATTACATACATTAAAGTAAAATACTTAAATCATAAAATGAAACTCTACAAAAAAGGCATTTATTTAATATTTAAGTTTAAAGTGGTCTTACGAAATACTTCTGACATATTTTAATTCTTGTTTAATATCTGTTTTTGTAAACAACTCTACTTGCAATCAGTTTCTGTAATGTACCGATAATTAATTAATATTAATATGATAGTGAAAAAGGTGTTATTATTTTTGTAATGTACTGTTAAAAATGTATTTAATTATAAAATCAATGTATTTGTCAGTATTTTCAAAGGCACAGAAAATGCAAGGTTTCTACATAATTCGAAGGCTTCTAAATATAAGTATTAGCCATTTATTATTAGCTAAACAGTAAAAATATAATTATATTCAATTGAATTTATAAACATGTCGTTAGCTTACATTCTATAGTTATGTAATGTATCGTTTGCACAACAATTTCTTCTTTAAGTGTTATTGACTGTAAAAAAAATAATATTTTAATAACATAATAAGGCAATTAATAGAATTTTATTGTAAACATGAAAAACATCCCAGGGCAAAATTATTAGTAGTAACACACATATTTATAATTGACATAGAAAATCTACATTATGTACAACATTCTCTTTAATTTCATCTAATATCATTCAAAGATAGCAGCGTGACACTTAACCAGAAACAAATATAGAAAACTTTAAATAATTTTGTGTACCTGGAAATGGTACTTTTTTAATGTTCGTGTAGAAGAAAACATTTATAATATTTATTATTCACATGGGATTTGTTTTAATATATTAAAGACATTATAAATACAAAGAAAATACATTTAAAAAGTAAAGTTTTAGTAAATAACATATAAATAAGAAAAATACATTTGTGTTATCGATAACTTCTCTATATTCATTAATTATTTGTTTAATATTTCTTTACAATTAAGAAACAATATGACCTGATGTTTTTTTAATGTAGAGGCATTGAACATACTTATAAAACAAATATTAAAGGGAAAATCTGTATGCCTGTATATGCATATTCGGTTTTAACTTTAAAACCACTGTTCCGATCGCAGTTTTCTTAATAGTACCTAAATAACTGAATATAACTTGTAATTGTTAGGCTTAGTTTCTTTTACGATGGTAAATATTTTAAACGTTAGCAAAGCAGACTAAGAAATATTTTGATGTTGTGTGTTAATTTCGGTCCTGTAGATCTGTTTTTTGTTTTGTTTTTGTTTTGTGAAACGCACTCTTCCATATTCTTACGGTTCGAGAGGTTTGAGTTGACCCACAGTTGACAACCCCTCTACATTTGTCATATTTCTCGTTACTAGCCCTTTCTTACGGTGTTACGTTTTCGAAGCATTGTCTGAACGTTTAATGACCGTAAACCAATTCCATTCATCTCCATCATTGAAACAAATATTTAAAGGACAATACGTACGGAAGTATTGGGGTTTTGCTTCTTGTACCAGTTATGTGGGATAATATAAACGAAAATGAGAATAATGAGCAATTATTTTAATTGAAATGTTAAAAAATATATAAAATAACAAAATACAGTTTGTTGTAATTCGGTCAGGACCAGATTTACAAAACCTTATCTGCAAAAAAACATCACAGCACAATATGTTTCAATTTGTTGTACAAGTTATAATAACAAATTAATTTACACTAATATAGATTAAAATACTACAAAGTTCATATAACTTCTAATGAATAAAGAGAAGAACTTTGTTATTATTAAAGATAGTAATTGATTAGGCAACAAAATACTATTGTTAAAATTATAAAAATAAAAACACATTTTACTTATGGTAATAATTATGTAATCATTTAAAATTAAATTAAAGATTTGGGAAAAATACAATAAAGTAAATGAAATAACTAACTATATGTTTAATCACTTGATGCCCATAACAACTACTATAATGGGGTTCAACTGCCCTACTTGTTCTACGAAGAATAACTACAAGAATTATACAAGGTCGGATTCTGAAATAATTTTAAAACCTCCACTATTCGCCTCTACTACTTATTCCTCATTATTTACATCTTCTAATTTAAGTGGTAAAATTCTCTCAGACAAACATTTTTTAATTGGACTTGAAATAATAGTTCATAATTCACGTTTTCTTTCGTCAGATCCAAACATAATAATTAAAAGGAGCTTGCTTAAAGTGGATGGAGAGGAAGGGAATAAGTTTATTGCCATGTAAAGAGAAATTTTTAATATTTATGTGTGGTTCAACTGAGTTTCCCCTCAAAACTATTTAGTGTGAAGTGGAAACCAGTCAGTATTTTCTGAAGAAAGTATTACTACAGGGTATAAACTCCCATAGAACAACAAAATAATGCAATAAATGTATGAGTTTGAAAAAACGATAGGCTAAATTTGGAGAAGTTGTAGTTCGGAATTTATTTCGTTTACAAAGACCTATGTGGTCTCAAATCTTATCAAGTGTAATTAACTTTCATAACGTCGAAATTAGTTAATATCGTAAACTAGTCCTTCAGGGTTAATTCACAAAAAACTGACGAGAATATGAAGCTTTTGAAATTGATTACAATCTTGCTTTAGGTGCTCCAGGTAAATTACTTTGATTGTCATTGTACATACATCAATAAACAAAATAGGCAAACAATCAGAAATACTGAATTTCATGCGACAAGGTTACTGCATGACATATTTGGAAAGACATATTTGGAATTTATTGAATGAACTGTGTAACGTGTATCAATACATATATAGGCCGAAACAAAAGAATAAAAAATAAAAATACAAAAATAGTAATAATAATAATAAAACAAGGAGTTAAATATAACTTTTCCTATTTAAAATATAATAGCCTGCTAAATCTGTTCTTGATAAATATTGTTTAGATAAACATTTTATAGCAATGGAAAAATTAAAAATGTATTCTTAGAGTAAGTTACTATTTTAATAGTTTGTTTAAGTTACAAACATAATTTTAAAATAACGCCAATCAGCTCTAATGTCTTGAGTATGTAATGTTTGCTAAGTTACTTTCCTTTCAGTTTTGAAAAAATACGTGACGTGAATCATTTAATAGTTTGATTATTATCGCTTGTGAATCACTGAAGGGGGCGACTGTCATTCAAACCAAATTGAATTAATAAACTTATTAGTTGTGAGCTTCTCTTGTAAAGTGTTATTCTATAAATTATATCTTCACACAAGTAAAGTTCAATAATAAAAAAATATTTACCACTATAAGTTAGGTTGTATCTGAAGATTGGTAGGCTTACTGAATATAAAGTAATATTTGTTTTAAAAGTTAATTTAGTGAGAAATTTTTTTCATGTAATTACCTTGCTATGAGAAATGTTATTATTTATATAAAAAAATATAAAATTTAACCGTTTAATAAATATTTTATGAATACATAAATTTTAAATTAGTTAAACAAAATTTTAGTTTTTCAGTTTTGGAATTAAATTAAAGTACTGCACACTTTTGTAATTACAATTATTTGGACATACAATTAAATAAGAGAAGAAATGCAAGATTGACTTCTCACCAGAGGTTCAGTCTCTTCAGAGGTTTTTCAAAATTAAATTCATAATATCAACTCTTCAATATGCCATGGTAATAAAATACTTTATAAAAAGCTATATTTTGTAGTAAGAAATATGAATTGAATATGTATTGCGTAATATGAGACTTTGACATGTACTAAGACAAAATACGTTTGATTTTAACTGTATTAAATTATACAAATAGTAGAGTATAATTACCTGCAGTCATATATTAATTGGAACATATTGTAAACTAACTGACCCGATCCGGCTTTGCACGGATAGACAAATGAAAGTAAATGTATACTAATCAAAAATGTATATCAATAAATATATCATACTATGCATTTCTTATTGAAAGTTTTAGAAAATTTGACACTCCAATCCCCTTTGGGATTTGACACACCTTTTGGGGAAACAATATTTTTTAACATGAATCGTATTTCGATTAAACGAAACAAAGACCACTATTTGATTATATACCACTACACCTATAGTTAACAAATAGTTAAAATTTTGATATTTCTTAAACAGATAAAGAGTAACAGTTAATCGCAAATACATTATTTATTTAATATCTTCATAGTAAATGTAGTAGCTATTATATATTCATTTCTTACTTGGAAGACATGCTAAATCAAACCATTACAAAATTGTATCTAAAATATTATAAATAATGTTTGGTAAAACTTTAAGAATATGTATTACAGTACAACATATATAAACTCAATCTGTCCAACACAAATAAATAAATATATATATATAGGCCTATATATATATATATATATACACATTTGTAATTTAGTTTGGATGTGCTAACAAACCATAATACAATTATTATTTATAAAAATGCATTTACAGTTTAACATACATATAGTGAAAGAATGCATAATGTAGTAACTTTACAAATATTGTTTGTTATTATTTTTCACGACAAAAACTAGAAGATGTCCAAAATATAAATTAAGGAAAGAAATACAATTTAAAATTCCTATGTATTGATTCTAAACTTTTAAACTTGTAAAACTCATGTCAGTTAAACAATTGTTTAAGTAGAAACAAACTTTCCAAGTTAAAAACCAGAACATTTTTGATGAGATAAGAGTTTACAATTGATTTCGATAGTTGAATAAATTAAGTTTTTCTATTATTTAGACTAACGATAATAGTAGACTAATAGGAATAAGTAGCGTGGAAAAAGTGATCCCCCTTCAATTCTAGAATCTGTTGACCAAAGGTACGGAATATATTTTCGATCTCACAACATTTATGGGCTGACATTTTTGAACTGATTGTTTTTCCTTGTTTTTATCATTTAAGTTTTTGTATGATTTAATTTGCATTCCCTACCCTACAATGGCAAATAAGGCAAATTAAACTAATATGTTTACAGTACATAAAGATACAAACAACAAACAGTGTCACACACTGATTTCGTAACTTGTGCATTTAATAAAGTCAAAAGCTAAGGTCAATTTATAGTTTACTTCTATTTCTAAAACTAAGGAAAATAGGGAACAAATATTATAATTACAGTTATGCTTCAACAAAATACTCAAACAACTTTGCGAGAAATTGAATGAAAGGGATACATTTCATTACTGAAATTAAATGACTTATTCTTTCGATATGAGAATTAATTAACATATTGATTCGATTAATTGGAAATAAAAGGTTTTAGTATCGTTATTGAAAACGAAAACACTTTTGAAATATTGTGATACTAATGCTAACATTCAAAGCATTATTTAAGATCAGTGGAGCGGACAATAGGGCTGTGATGGCGTCATTCTGTCAGTTTAATCAACCGTGTACACATTAAAACTGTGTACACTCGGCTAAACAAAATTTCTCGCCTAATTTGTATATCACTATAGAGGTTATAGAAGCGTTACACTTATTTACAATTGCACTAAAACAACACCATACTACGAGGTGAATGTTATACGGCACGCATTGCTATAATTAAATCAATTACTTTGCATAATTTAATTTATATTTCGGACTACATTTAAGTTCCAAACGAGTTAATAAAGCTCAATAAACATAAACTATGTTACAAAATATTTTTAAAATACCACTATAAATATAAATGTGTTATAGATATAAATATATATGTACAAATTTAGCAGTATATTCGAGTTCGAACAACTCGAAAAGTAGTCCGTCAATTAAATTAAAATGTTGACACAACGTTGCATTCGCATACGGATTGTAAATACGGAGCTACAAAGACTTGTAAAATCTTCTGTGCACTTTGACATGTATTCAAAAATCGAAATGTCAATTACTTTAATTTTGATTGTTGAATTAAATTAAATTTATTTATTTCTTTTTTTCCAGTTAAAGGTTGTCATTGTTTCCATCTGTCATTGTACTAGTTTTATGAGTTACTATCAAAATAATAGCATCCTAACCGTCCCAACAATGCCCAAAACAATTGGGTTTAAAGCTAAGACGTGTATACAGAGTGATTCACTACTGACTACACTGACTAAATTAATTTTAACAGTTCATTCTACTAATCAAAAGGAACAAAAGATTGCCACGCGCAAACCTCCCTACCCTTTTTTATTTTTTCAATAAACA
>JAGFPH010005215.1:22158-32179 GCA_018207615.1 Philaenus spumarius
TGCAATTAAATGTTACTTGAACCGAACACTTATAATTACAAATATATCACTTAAAGATCAATTTTAAATTGCAAAAGTATTATCTGAACTTATTTATGGTAATTGATCTGGTACGAAGTAAACTGCAATTAGGAGTACAATTTATGTTCTTTTATTCAACATACTTCTTACACAATAAACTAATAGTATTATATTAAGTTAGTTTATTGATTTATAAAATAAAAATAATGTTTGGTTTTATTGTTTCTATTCTAAATTAAGTGCAAATGAAATGGTATTGTTGGAAAATATTGATAACAAAATTTAAATGAATAATGCAATAATTAATTGTGCCAACTCGATAAGTCTTTAAATTATATATAGTCTCGATTATCATTAAATATTTCGCATAACATGCAAAGTAGTAACGTTACGTGTCACCACTACAAACAAAGTCATAAAGCCAGAACTAAAATCAACTAACCGTTTCGTGTTTAACTAATATTTCCTTGTAAGGCAAAACATGGATATTTCCTTTTGATTTAAATAAAACTTACATAAATTATATGATTTAAAAAGTCAGTGAGTGTTACATACGATAAAACACGCTCTACGTTTTGTCTAACAATTAATAAAATACTAAGTATTATTTTTAAATTGTATACAGACTTCAATCATCTCTAGAAAACAGAGACGCTTTTTGTAAGAGATGCCCTGCATGCTCTGAAAACCAACTCCCATGCACCCACGTCACACTATAATTAAGAGTTAATTAATTTAACGTAGCATTTATTCTGGATAGGACGTTGCACTTTTGTATTATCTGGAACAATTAAATGTTACACACTCAATACATCACAGCACACGATTTAGTTTTACATTTGTTAAAGAATCCATTGTGCTGTACTTATTTATTAAAAATACCTAAATGTGAAGAATGTAATATATTTAGTCTCAGATAAACTTCCTAGGCATAAACATAATTTTTTTTAACATAGTATAATAATTATGATAAATAAAAGGTTTGTTTATTGAATTTAAATAATTAAGTAATTTAGACCAATAAAAACCTATATCAATAAGACATTTAAGTTTTACTTATGAACAATTAATAAAATGATACAAACAGTTAATTCAATTTGATTGTTTTATTAAACGTGAGAACTAAAAGCATAATATAATGTCGGCTGTTGAAAAAATCTTAACCATATTTTATTTTATCACTATATTTTATTGTTAATTCGATTATATGTGATACATATTTTTTAAATAAACATATATTCCAAATTATACAATTTAGTTTTGCTTAATATTAGAATAATAGTTCATTGTAAATGTTAGTAAATTTAGGTATAAAAAGGACATAAAACCTGTAAAAAAGTTGTGGTAATGTAAATAGATATATACCTAGTGGGATTTAATATACTTAAGCATCACATAATATAAGGCAATCAATGTTAACAAGAAATCAATAAATTATTCAGTTAGAATCTAAGTAAGTAGAAGTTAACTCTCTTGAGGAAATGGAGAAACCAACTGTACTAAAACTTTATCAAACTTTGTATTTAAAGCCAAAGTGCATTGTATATTAAAATGTCTGCATTCAATCTTATTATATACATAAGTTTACTTTAAATTGTTACTAACCCAATGAAAAACAAAAATTCTAAAATACGTGTATATATTTTAACATATTTTTTTCAAAAAATTAGTAATTCACAAAAAGAAAAGTAATCTGACTAAGCATCAATTAATAATAACTTATAAATTGGATATGAGTAATTGGACTGCTTAGTAATTCAATTCAATTCAATTTATTTTTATTTCCTTAAATATAATACAGAATAAATGCATAATAATATCAAGGAAATTGTGCCCACATAGGCTTAGCCTGTGCGTAGGCACGAGTCGCATTTGGTATGCTGTACAACCCTAACACATGATTGGATTTACACAAAATACTTACACGTTTACAATCACTACTAACTATCATTTAGAAAAATCATGGTTAAACAAATTATATGCTACCCAATCCAAAAAAACTTAACAAATGATAAAAATAGAAAAAAAGATCTAAGTAGTCTTTAGGTAAAATCTAAACATACAAAACAACAGTAAAGCAATATTTTGTTCATGCCGTCAAGTACAGGCGTTTTGTGTTTCACGTATTGAAACATAAACAAACTAAAAAGTTATAAAATACAACCTTGTAAAATAAATATTTCTTTTAACTATTGAATTCACACACACAAATATGAACGAAGCAGACTTTGTATGTGTGATGGCACCAGCCTGTTGGTTTATTCGACCGTCAAAAAGTTAAGCCCGTAACACGTGGCTTAAAACAACTCAAGCTTAATTGATGCATTATCTGGGAAAGGGGAGGTGAGCAAAACTGAAGGTCAACGAATTTAATTCAATTTTAGATATACTTGATATATAAGTAAGTTCATAAAATACAAATTGATTAGCAAAATTCTCTTTTACATTTATGTTTCTAATAATTTTATTATTATTTAGTGTTTATAATTTGGTTGTATGACTAATCCAGACTTAATTAATTTACAAAGCCCGGCATGTGTATTAAATTGCATGTAGTGCATAGTTTAACATAATTAACACTACAAAGTAAACAATTTACAAAATTAATTCATTTTTAATTGCAATAAAGATAGTGGATGTTCCTATATATCATTTAGCTTAATTGGGTTTCCAGTTTTTGTAGACAGTGCTAATTAATGTTACTTGCAAAAGATGAATAACTATTTATAAACAGAATAATACAGTTAAAAATTATCACACACACATATATATATATATATATATATGTCTATTTAAGCAAAATAAATTAATTCATATAAAGATAAAGCAACACATTAATTACAGCTTTAGAACTCAATGTCGACCTTGAACCATTATGTGTGTCAATTCTTGATTTTTGACTATGGATACAACCTTCTTGTAGAAATTCAATGAATACAATAATAATTGCAATAAGGATTTAAATTAAACGTATTATGTTGCACTATTGCTACCACCATTGATAATGTTTAAGTTCTCTGAGTATAATAGTTTAAGTACATATGTAAAGTGTTCATGTATGTAAGTCAAATTCCCTATCAAAATCACCACTAGTTAAAATTATTAAGAAAACTACTTTGGATTGAAAATTATATTTAAAAGGAATGTTCACGCATGTAAGCTTACATTGTAAGTGTCATGAGTATTTATTGCGAAAATTTTTGTAATTTCTGTTATTTTACATTTGCTTTAGAATACTATACAATGTACAGGTACCAAGAAATAGGGGTTTCATGTACGTCTTACGTACAAAATAGACCTGTGAAATGTAATTGTACAATGTCGTAACAGTCATTTTTAGAAAGAGTATATAAAATTGTTTTTATAGTATTTTAGACAACTTAAAATCGTGTAAATTTAATAAGCGTTATAATAGAAGATGCAAATCTAAAAGTTTTGTCTTTTTTATTTTCAGAAAATATATTTTAAACAACATTGGGTCAAATGCCAATTTTTGGTATTGTTTTAAAATTTTATATTTTAACGTAACTTTATATATATCATATTAAAATCTTCTAAAAGGAAAACTATAACGCAAAAAAGTGGTAAAATGAAAGAAATACAATGCTTTTTGATACATGGTAGGAAGAAAATTGATTTAAAAAAAAATCTTTACTAGTCATACTCATATAAAAAGCTATTTATAATAACAGTGAAATAGTAAGAATTGAGTTTGCATTAAAGGAGTAAAGTCAATCATATTATGATTTAAAATATCGATTTGAAAGTGAAAATAAAATTAATAGTGAAATATTACTTTTTTATAATAAATATGCTACACCAAATAACCTCTTAGGTGATATTTTAATATTTCTTACATAAGTCCTAATGATGAATTTTACACACATTTAAGGCTTCATTAGAAATAGTTGTTCAGGTTTGTTTTACTTTCCAAGAAGAGATATTCAAAAGATAAACTTTTCTAAATTACAAAAAATATTTTATGATATGTCTATAAAATTAGTGGCCATACATAGTAGTTCAATTGAACCCCTTGCCACTTAAATTATTATGAGTCTAAATTAATTGTATTAACATGTCTTATATAACTGATGAAAAGAGTATTAAAAAGAGAGACTCATGCTACAACAAAAATTAATGTTATGTGAATTTCTCAATTGTATTATAATAGCAATACAATTACGATAAATATGTAATATGGTATTGTAGTGGGTAGTTAGTATATTCCGGACATGATTTAACAAATGCATTACAAAATATTTTACAAAAACTATTATAAATAAAATGTTAGACATTTTTTTAGTAAATTTTAATTTTTACGCTCAATTTTCAATATCTTTTTCTATATTAAATTTAATATAGATTTGTATATGAGGTATACCTTATTTTGAAAATAAGGTTACAATAATAAACATGTGATTTACAGACGTTGATAGCAAGCTGGCCAGTGTTGTTTGCTTTATGTAACAATTATATATTGACAATTAATTTTAAAATATTAGAAAAAAGTATTGAAAATATATCAAAAACTATAATATTGATTACCTAGATATACATTAAATACAAATAAGGTTTATATTAAAACGCAGATTGTATTGTTAATCTTCTGAAATTCCTAGTATTAAAATTTTTATTCACCTGGATACCATTTCCCTAATCCTCTGTTCCATTGGGGATCCAATCAGGATTTTCCTATTGTACTATGATTAGGGTTTGCTCGTTGATATTTGTCACTGCTTAGTATGTATGCTGATTCAGTTGGTTGGAGCTTCAACTACAATTGTCTGTCGACTACTCCGATGTAGTGGATTTATGTGATAATTAAATTTATGTCAAGTTAAAATGATATTTAAGTATCTATTGTATTCAATAATATCGTCCATCTGTTATACACTTTTTATATTCCTACTTGTGTAATATTTATTATTTGTATTAATACATTTGTTGTTTTATAATTGCTAAAGGAATTTTCTCTTCCGACTCCAAGCGTTGGTATCGAAACCATAAACAAATAAAATATGTTATATTTTTCTGGCAATATAATTCATCATTTTAATGCTAACATGTAAATTCCTCCAGTTTATATTCTACAAAAGTTTTTGAAATGTGTTCTTTTTAACAGTAAAATTTATTAAATAGACTCAATTTAACCAAATAATCGTCCCCTTACTTTTCAATTGTTACAACAGAAAACAGTTTTTAAATTTGTATAACCAAATAGGAAATTAATTAGGTATAACTAGGCGAAGTCCTCTTATACGATCTTTGTGCAAATTTTTTAAATTCTTCTCTGATAGTTGACTGATTTTGATACATTTTGCAGTAACAAACCGTTCTGTTTATATATTGAACGGTGCACTACTTCAGTTTAAACTGAATGTTATATCCCGTTCTACAAAAGTTATTTAAGTATTTCTTTTAATGTCTGCATGTGCCATGTAAAGCAATGTTATCTTTTCGACCATCTACCCTTCACTGCCACTATTTGACTAATCATAATCATATACTTCTTAAAAATCATTAAACAAAAACTGCGCTCGCAGTTAAACCTACTCTAAAATCAAAAATGTTGTTATCGACCGCTAGGTGGATAGTTGGTTGTACGCAATTAACCAAAAAATTACGAAAAAATACTAAGTAATAAAACAAAAAGTAATATAAGTTACAAAGTAATATAAAAACGATAACCCACACGGTATTTTAAAAATTATGAACCCACAATAGTGACCCCAACCCTATACTACTTTTTAACTGTCAAAATGATTTCCTCACCCAAAAACTTATAAAACGATATTTCACAATGTATTTTCAAAACTTTGACACCAAAATTGTGACCTCGACGCTCTATGACTCCTTAACTGATATCATCTGGTTTCCAGTACACAAAAACATATAAAATAATACAATATTCGGTAACGGAAATAATACAATAATACGGAACATATTTGGGTAAGGGAAAACAGATTTTGTTATTGAAGGTGAAAGGGTCGTACTGATTTTGGGCAACGATTTTAGGATCAACATTCTGAAGGATACTAGTAGGAGAATATAGATCGGATCAGCTGAATTATTTATCAAGAAGAGTACCTGAGGACTATGTCCTTATACACTTTTGGTTGTAAGTGAATTTTAATAATTCAGTCTAGTTTTAAACGTGCTTAATGTGCTCTGTAACCTGACGACACAGCTATTTATATTTCTGACAAACACATATTTTTTTTACAAAGCAGAAACATTTACGCTTTATATATCTAATCTATTGTTTAACTGTAACAAACCGATTTAGAACTAGTAAAAACAGAAACAAGTCACTTATTATTTTCTTGGTTAGATAGTGAACTTTTAACTTCTTGGCCTGCATTTTGACTCAAAACAAGGCTGGAAAACGTACACAAATATTCTGTGTATAAGATTATCTAGGTACACATTTGATATTCAAAAGTTAAAGTTGCTTGTCTGAATTGATTTTGTGATAATTGGACACTATGCCTATTCCAATATTTTATATTGGGTAATTTTATAAGGAAACTATTCAAATTCAAGACTGGTTTTTAAGTGAAAAAAAATATTTTGATATATATTGATATATTTATTGCATCAATGATCGTAAAAATACTATGTTGAGTTGTTTATTTTAACTGTATCAAGTTTCATTATCATGAACTCATTATTACATGTAAAACAAACATTCTTTATTTACTAAAATAATAATATACATTATTATAGTACTAACAGTAATGATCATATCTCTAAGCGATTCTCAGAAGAAACGTGATGTTCTAATGTAAGTCCTTTTCATAAATTCCATAAAAAATAATTATTTTATAACTGATAAAACCTAAAAATAAACGCTATCAGGAAACTGACACATACTTTCTCCCTCAATAAAGGAACTTAATATAGAATAATAATTCAAAATACCAATTTTTTTATTTTTTATTTTTAAGGGTATTTTCCCATCAAAATCCATAAAATAACGGAAAAACAAATTTTTCTAAAAATCGTTATAACCCTTTTTGAGAAAAGTTGATTTTTCTGTCATTTTAGGGATTTTTATGGGAAAATTACCCTTAAAAATAAAAAATTAACAAAAATGAAAAAAAAACGCCTGGAGATACCGTGGATTAGTACCTCCATACCAAATTTGATCAAAATCGGATACTGGTTTAGGCTCTAGGTCTGATCCACACACACAAACAGACACACCCACACCCCTTACCCCCCCACAGACACCCACCGACACATACACAGACATCACTCCGAAAACCACTTTTTTAGGTTCAGGAGGAACCAAAACGGATATTTCCACCAAAAACTCAAACTCGAAAATTTTGACGAGTACAATACTTTCTCCATATACTATGGTATAGGGGGAGAAAGTAAAAATATATTATAGCATAGCTGATTATTGATTGGGCATGATTCTGTGTTTGAGTTATATCCTATATCTTTTAATATTAATGCGAAATTTCTCTACACAAATAAAACAATATTATATACTTTTATGAAAATTAATTTTTAATAGTAAAGGCCAGTAATTAGTAAATTATTTATGTGTAATATACTTATAAACCTTATATGAAAAAAATATTATATTCATTATGAAAAATAAGATTTTTTTGTCGTAATAATAATTAACATAAATAGTAATAATCATCTTGGTGCACGTAGCTTCTTGAGATGTTTCAAGGATAAGGAGGGATATAAGTGCCTACAGAAACATCTGTTGCAGGATTACAATGTACATCCCCTAACCCCATCATCATTTCTTTATGCAAATCCTTCCCACTCTTCCAAATCACGTTCATTTGAATGTTACACTTTATATAATAGCTTTTTACAATGGTGAATTGTGTCAATTTGTATATCATTCGCAAATTGCATTTCTATGTTAAAGAAGTGTTTCTACGAATTATTTTGAATTTGATATTTGTGTATTTGTAAATAAATGTCTGTTTTAAGTAATGAACAATATACTGAACTTAATATTTTTAATAACGTGAGCATAGAAACTGTTTGTAGAAAAATTTATTATTTTATTTTATTTTTTGATATACAATATTTAACAACTGATTAAAAAAATGTCTTAATAAATATTTTGATTGTAAAATGTATCATAACTTTGTAAAACAAACAATTACATATTATAAAATTATGTTATTAAAATACCAAAGTAAGACGGAAATGGATAAATACGTATAAAACCAATCAAATACAAATACTAAAAGATATATAAAGAAAGAAAAATGAATTTAAAAGATACAATCGTAATTTTTAAAATAGTTCCTTTATTATAAAGCAATTAATTGTATCTTATTACAAAAGGTTCTAAAAGTAGGAGAATAAACGAAAAAAGTAAAACACATACATCTCAGGCCAAAGAAATTCCTAAAGGTTTGTACAATGCAGGTATTTTGACTTTGACATATAAATAAAGCACAGAAATGAGTTGGGGAAAACAATTTATTGTTGGAAGAACCAAAACAAAATAAAATGGCAACATTTTAAGTAAACACATGAAGTAGGTCTGTAATATTAAGAAATTTAACATATTATGGTCGCAATACTTATAAAACAACAGTTATATTGAGAAATTTTAGATGAAATTAAACATTATGATCTATACATTTTAAGGATAATGATTACATTTCTGAAATAAATTATGCATTTAGAGAAAAAAGTTTAGTTTGCATTAAAAGTTACACAAATTATTCTTTTTATTTAATTTTTAATTATCAGTTGCGTTTTGCCATTTCTAATCAATATTTTTTAAATTTTAAGATATGCAAAGCATTTCAATTTTGGATTTTAATTTAATATTCAGAGATTAAAGTATGTTAACCGGCGCCGGCGGTACGTTTTATTTATCAATGAGGGTAAAACACCATGCATTCCTAATTTAATGTAATATATGTCTTAAACCATTTTATAATAATATTTTGATTGTATAAATTGTAAGAATAAAATATATTATTAGAAAATATCACACAAATTATAAGTTTGTTTTTAAATATACTGTATTAGGATACTATGCAAACAAGATCGTTGATTAAGGTATATAAATAACGACCTTCTTGTTTGTGTTTACATGTACAAACCATAGTTTTACAAAATATGAAATTGATTATAAAAGGTATTAAACATGCACCGATACCTTATATTGCGTTTCTGAACGTTAAAGTATGTCTAAAGATAAATAACAGTGTAGTTCCCCCTGCAATCTGTAGGGGCGCTGTCATTACAAAGCAAGGCACAGCAGTCAGTGCTTTCTAACCCTTGAACGTGGACTGTTATCACTTCTCTAATCGTAGTGTATTTCAAATGAGTTCGTATTTGTGTTATTTATTACTGTCAATCAATTAATATTGACATATATTAGTGAAACATTTATTGAGGTGTAGTAGGTTTACAAAACGTGGATGTATTATGTGTTTAAATATTTGATGTTCTAATTGACGTAACTTAATATTGGTGTAGTTCGTGTTAGTTGACTTTTTAAACATATCGAAATACTTGAATTGCTAAAATTTTTAAATTTATAAGTACAAACAAATTATTTAAAATTGTTGAAAAATAAATCAAATTATGATAAACAGATGGGCAAATCATACTATTGAAAATATTAATTACACAAATATGCCTAATATTTTCCTTAAAAAATATGTAATTTTAATTATTAATTGTAATCTAATATAGAATTATTGTTATTCGTTGTCGTTAACAATCTATTAATACAACTATTATACATTTACAAATGTCTTTAAGTATATACACGTGTATGTAACTTATTTAACTAAATCATTATTTTATGAAATCGTAAATATATGTATACCTTGTTAAATATACTCGTAAAAAATAGGCTACAGAAATATTTGCCAGAACTCTAATTACAATCGTATTAGTGAATGCAGTTCTAAGTGCTGCTTTAATGCAGGTTGGTTTCATTGTTTACTGTGGTGACGTGATTGTGTTAAGTGTACATTAAGTGAAAATAACAATG
>JAGFPH010005215.1:32279-46368 GCA_018207615.1 Philaenus spumarius
TATAATAAAACATTATGAATATCAACTTGGAATAGAAATGAGATAGTAAAACAAATATCCGAACTTAGTAATATAATAAAAAACTTAAAATATAGATATTTATATTATATCAGAAACCCATTTTACTTAAAAGTCGAATGCTGACATAAGCAGTTACAGCTTTTATTCCGATATTCATCGAGCAAATATTGCAGGAGTGTAAGCAGTTCATGTTAAACAAAATCTCCGTTGTAGGCCGTGAAATTACAAAAAAGAGGTTAAGAGTCACTGCAATGTATACGAGTGTAAATTTAATAATGAATTTGTATTTATTGGATGCTACTTTCATTACTATGATTTTATACAACAACTTTCAATGTTATAATAATTATTACATATTTTAGAGTTGTTCAGTATACACGTAATAGTTAACTATTATAGATAATATTTTTTCAGAAAAACAGCGAAAAGAATAACTGACATAAATAACTACGGTTTAGACATAGTTAAATAATTATAACTAAACAAAAAGTATTGTTATAAATAACGTAATCAGTAAATTACGTTGTTTGTGTGTGTGTACGAAATAGTAAAATAACTAAACACCGGAATAAAATGATGATTAAATAAATTAAGATTGTTGATAGACTAAAAGTAAAAATATATTTACTTGAGGTTGTAACTAAACATAGTATTTAATTGCAACGTATATTAAATATTATACCTATAATATATATGATCAGTTTAAGGTATGTAGGTATAATGTATAACGAGAAACATAATATTGTAAAATGCATATTTGTATAGCATTGTTTGACTATTTTTCACAATAAATCTTAGATTTGACAATTCCTACAAATAAGTAAAGAGAAAAATACAATATGTACAACAAAATTGCTTTCGATTTTGTGAAGAAAATATTTTAAATGTATAACGAATTTGCGTACAAAATAATTATACCGTATAAATTATAATGAGGTTTCGGTGGCGTTCCTGGCTAATGATTAAACCTGGCTCACAGTTTTGTTATCTATATATATAAAATCGAAATACCACTGACTCACTGATGATCACTATATCTCAAAAACGACAAAACATATTAACTTGAGACTTAACATAGTGGTTTCCCTTATGCTCTAGATGTGCAAATAAGACGGTATTTTAAAATAGTTTGCGTTTAAGGTTATTAAAACGTAAAAAGCGTTAGAAATATAGATAAAAGTCAAATGCCACTGACTCACTATTAATCTCTATTTCTCAAAAACGACAAAACATATTCACTTGAGACTTAACATAGTGGTTCCCCTTATGCTCTAGATGTGCAATAAGTCGGGATTTTGAAATATTTTGCGTTTAAGGTTATTAAAACGTAAAAATCGTTATCTATATCTATATATATAAAATCGAAATACCACTGACTCACTGATGATCACTATATCTCAAAAACGACCAAACATATTAACTTGAGACTTAACATAGTGGTTTCCTTTATGCTCTAGATGTCCAATAAGACGGTATTTTAAAATATTTTGCGTTTAAGGTTATTTAAACGTAAAAAGCGTTAGAAATATAGATAAAAGTCAAATGCCACTGACTCACTATTCATCACTATATCTAAAAAACGACAAAACATGTTAACTTGAGACTTAACATAGTGGTTTCCCTTATGCTCTAGATGTGCAATAAGACGGGATTTTACAATATTTTGCGTTTAAGGTCATTGAAACGTAAAAAGCGTTAGACAAATAGATAAAAGTAAAATTCTACTGACTCACATTGTTTACAAGGAGGCTCTCTAAATAAGCATATAAAAAGGCTGTACTTTGACGGGTATTAATAAAACTAAAAGATAAATATTTTATACACTTAAGCTAAGAAAGTAGTACATAGTGTAAATAGCGTAATAACAAAGAGTATACGGTATGCCTTTGAAAATTATATTTTTTTTATCGAGCTTAACCCGTAGCGAAGCACGGGCAACCAGCTAGTAGATATATATCTGTTATGAGTTTTCACATTAATCTTCTATTTAAATAACTTTCATTTCGTTAGGCACTTATTAAATTAAGTTTTACTACGAATGGTTTTTTGTTTCTGAAATATTAATAATTTATGTGCGTATAATATAAATTAAGTTGTTAGTTTATACTAAAATATTACTGTGGGAAAATAAAACACTAAAACTTTGTCTGAAGATAAATTAATTACAGCGTGTTTTTAATATTAAACTATTTTTTTTGCTTCAGGGTATAAGTCATCAAAATACAGAATGCAAACGTGATTTAAGAGTTATAAGTTTTATAGTGTGTATTCATACCAAATACGGTTTATAATATAAACCTGTACAATATTGTATACGGGAAGTAGTTTCATAAGTTATTGAAATCTAACCCAGAGTACCTGAATATAAGTCCCAATTTGTAGTTTACTATGTTATTTAAGCAGTGGAATGAAACAGGAAAATGATACTTTATGCTTTGAGCTTGTATTAAAAGTTATTTTCCACGAAATGTATGAAAAACATGAAATATCGTATTATTATTTAAAAGTTCATTGACCTAACTGTTTGACATAAATCTATGACCTTTAAATTTTTCAGATTCACCAAAAGCAAATCATATATGCATATTAAATTATATGAAACACGAAAGAGGTAACTTGTAGGAATCATGCCGTGTACGTCTATGAAACTATATTCACAATAATATGATTATAAGGCAAGGAGTTTAAAAATAATATTCCATTTACCAAGAAGGAAGCTATCCGTGAGAATAATATCAGAGTCTTTCCTGCGTGTTTCAGTGTACAGTTCGCATGGTATATTTACGGTCATTTATACATTGAAATGAAGTTTACTAATAAGTAGCAACTTTTCTAACACGCTCAGATTAAGTTTTTTAAATCTAACAAAAATATACACTGTCTAGAGACGAATTTTAAGTTTGGAAAACCATGATTTAATATCGGAAAAAAGACATAATAAAACATGTTTTGTCAATTTACTCTCATGATTATTGTTCGCTTTTGATTGTTTCATACTGCACATGATTTAAGCCCATCGGCTTTATAATTATTAATATTGTCTTATTTGAAATTCATGTCTTTAATATAATTCAAACTTTTTCAGACTACATATTTTTTAATGAATCTTTCTAATTACCGGTATGTGTATAGTTATTGCTATATAAATAACTAATCTTTTAAGTTGTATATGTGCATTTAACGGCTTAATGTTAGTTAAAAAATAGTTTGTGTCATATTTGAAATATATACAATATACTAAACTCTTATTGAAATAGTTTTTGCAATTAATTGTAGATAGTATTAAAATAATATGACGATTTAGTTTGTATTACTAAAAAAACTCTTAAAACTACCATAGCTATTTTTTTTTTACAGAGATGTTAATTTTAGCGTTCAGATGTAAATGTCTATCTAAATTGATTTACTAAAACTTATTTTATTAACATTTATCAGACTGCATAAATCTAAGAATAAAAAAAAACTACTACTACTACTAAGAATAAAAGAATAAATACTAAAGCAAACCAAAAATTATTTTGAAATGATATTTTCATTAAAAGCTCCTTCGTATGCACTTCTGTAGTTTACGGGTTCTTTTGTTAGTGCGGAGTAAAAGTTGCTTGTTAAATTCAAGAGAAGTTGAAAAGCAATATGATAAATCCCTAAGATTTAAGGAGCTCAACACACTCCTGAATTTGTTCATCTATTTATCAAAAGTATAACATTACGAAGCAATCATGATTAATGTTGTGTCTTTTATTTTTTACACCAAGACGTATATAGATTATTATTATGTTATTTAGAATTCGCATTAACCTGCAGTTTACTAATTTGTAAAAACTATTGAATGCATACCAGTTCTTAAATGCTTCGGTTCTTAAGGGACTGTGTTTAAAAACGATGTAAATTTAGTAAATATTTAAGCCATTGAAAATCTGATATCATGTAAAATGATCACAATATGGAAAATGTGATGCATACAATGGCAACGATAATCGATTTCTGGTTAAAATCACTCTATTTGTCAGTCCAATATCTAACTTTTATTCTGAATGGTGTTGTTTATTCAAGACAACGAGTTTAAAGTGCATACACTAAACACAGAAAAGATTTGCACTCCAATACGAGATTTAAGTCAACAACTAAATTTTAATAAAAATAGAACAAGATATTTATTAAGTTACAAAAAAATTCTGAGTGTCGTATATGAATTAATTGAATATTGATTGCGTTTTTGTGCGTTTTTTTATTATTATTTTTTTATTTTTACTAAAGAAAATATACAGTATACTATTATTAATATAACTGAATTAAAACTATCGCTTAATTTATAAATTTAATCTAAAAATTAAACAAAATAATTATTTACCTTTTATTCTGTGTTGATGTTTCCCAGAAACTATTGTGATTAGCAGCAATAAAATACGTATCTCCATTTTCATTGTTATTTTCACTTAATGTACACTTAACACAATCACGTCACCACCGTAAACAATGAAACCAACCTGCATTAAAGCAGCACTTAGCACTGCATTCACTAATACGATTGTAATTAGAGTTCTGGCAAATATTTCTGTAGCCTATTTTTTACGAGTGGATTTAACAAGGTATACATATATTTACGATTTCATAAAATAATGATTTAGTTAAATAAGTTACATACACGTGTATATACTTAAAGACATTTGTAAATGTATAATAGTTGTATTAATAGATTGTTAACGACAACGAATAACAATAATTCTATATTAGATTACAATTAATAATTAAAATTACATATTTTTTGAGGAAAATATTAGGCATATTTGTGTAATTAATATTTTCAATAGTATGATTTGCCCATCTGTTTATCATAATATGATTTATTTTTCAACAATTTTAAATAATTTGTTTGTACTTATAAATTTAAAAACTTTAGCAATTCAAGTGTTTAAAAAGTCAACTAACACGACCTACACCAATATTAAGTTACGTCAATTAGAACATCAAATATTTAAACACATAATACATCCACGTTTTGTATACCTACTACACTTCAATAAATGTTTCACTAATATATGTCAATATTAATTGATTGACAGTAATAAATAACACAAATACGAACTCATTGGAAATACACTACGATTAGAGAAGAGATAACAGTCCACGTCCAAGGGTTAGAAAGCACTGACTGCTGTGCCTTGCTTTGTAATGACAGCGCCCCTACAGATTGCAGGGGGAACTACACTGTTATTTATCTTTAGACATACTTTAATGTTCAGAAACGCAATATAAGGTATCGGTGCATGTTTAATACCTTTTATAATCAATTTCATATGTTGTAAAACTATGTTTTGTACAAAGATTACATGTAAACACATACAAGAAAGTCGTTATTTAGCCCTATATACCTTAATCAACGATCTTGTTTGCATAGTATCCTAATACAGTATATTTAAAAACAAACTTATAATTTGTATGATATTTTCTAACAATATATTTTATTCTTACAATTTATACAATCAAAATATTATTATAAAATGGTTAACACATGTTGAGTTAAAGACATATACTACATTAAATTAGGAATGCATGGTGTGTTACCCTCATTGATAAATAAAACGTACCGCCGGCGCCGGTTAACATAATTTAATCTCTGAATATTAAATTAAAATCCAAAATTGAAATGGTTTGGATATATTAAAATTTAAAAATATTGGTTAGAAATGGCAAAACGCCACTGATAATAAAAAATTAAATAAAAAGAATAATTTGTGTTTACTTTTAATGCAAACTAAACTTTTTTCTCTAAATACATTATTTATTTATTTCAGAATTGTAATCATTATCCTTAAAATGTATAGATCATAATGTTTAATTTCATCTAAAATTTCTCAATCTAACTGTTGTTTTATAAGTATTACGACCATATTATGTTAAATTTCTTAATATTACAGACCTACTTCATGTGTTTACTTAAAATTTTGCCTTTTTATTTTGTTTTGGTTCTCCCAACAATCAATTGTTTTCCCCAACTCATTTCTGTGCTTTATTTATATGTCAAAGTCAAAATACCTGCATTGTACAAATCTTTAGGAATTTCTTTGGCCTGAGATATATGTGTTTTACTTTTTTCATTTAATCTCCTACTTTTAGAACCTTTTGTAATAACACACAATTAATTGCTTTACAATAAAGAAACTATTTTAAAAATTACGATTGTATCTTTTAAATTCATTTTTCTTTCTTTATATATCTTTTAGTATTTGTATTTGATTGGTTTTATACGTATTTATCCATTTCCGTCTTACTTTGGTATTTTAATAACATAATTTTATAATATGTAATTGTTTGTTTTACAAAGTTATGATACATTTTACAATCAAAATATTTATTAAGACATTTTTTTATTCAGTTGTTAAATATTGTATATCAAAAAATAAAATCAAATAATAAATTTGTCTACAAACAGTTTCTATGCTCTCGTTATTAAAAATATTAAGTTCAGTATATTGTTCATTACTTAAAACAGGCATTTTTTTACAAATACACAAATATCAAATTCAAAATAATTCGTAGAAACACTTCTTTAACATAGAAATGCAATTTGCGAATGATATACAAATTGACACAATTCACCATTGTAAAAAGCTATTATATAAAGTGTAACATTAAAATGATCGTGATTTGGAGGAGTGGGAAGGATTTGCATAAAGAAAGGCTGATGGGGTTAAGGGATGTACATTGTAATCCTGCAACAGATGTTTCTGTAGGCACTTATATCCTTCCTTATCCTTGAAACATCTCAAGAAGCTACGTGCACCAAGATGATTATTACTATTTATGTTAATTATTATTACGACAAAAAAATCTTATTTTTCATAATGAATATATATTTTTTTTCATATAAGGTTTATAAGTATATTACACAAAATAATTTACTAATTACTGGCCCTTACTATTAAAAATGAATTTTCATAATAAGTATATAATATTGTTTTATTTGTGTAGAGAAATTTCGCATTAATATTAAAAGATATAGGATATAACACAGAATCATGCCCAATCAATAATCTGCTATGCTATAATATATTTTTACTTTCTCCCCCTATACCATAGTATATGGAGAAAGTATTGTATTCGTCAAAATTTTCGAGTTTGAGTTTTTGGTGGAAATATCCGTTTTGGTTCCTCCTGAACCTAAAAAAAGTGGTTTTCGGAGTGATGTCTGTGTATGTGTCGGTGAGTGTGTGTGTGTCTGGGGGGGAGAGGGGAGGGTGTTGGTGTGTCTGTGTGTGTGTATGGATGTTATCAGACCTAGAGCCTAAACCAGTCATCCGATTTTGATCAAATTTGGTATGGAGGTACTAATCCACGGTATCTCCAGGCGTTTTTTTTCATTTTTGTGCATTTTTTATTTTTAAGGGTAATTTTCCCATAAAAATCCTTAAAATGACAGAATAATCAACTTTTCTCAAAAAGGGTTATAACAATTTTAAAAAAAATTGGGTTTTCCGTTATTTTATGGATTTTTATTGGAAAATTACTTTTAAAAATAAAAAATAAAAAAATTGGTATTTTGAATTATTATTCTATATTAAGTTCCTATAATGAGGGAGAAAGTATGTGTCAGTTTCCTGATACCGTTTATTTTTAGGTTTTATCAGTTATAAAATAATTATTTTTTATGGAAGTTATGAAAAGGACTTACATTAGAACATCACGTTTCTTCTGAGAATCGCTTAGAGACAATATGATCATTACTGTTAGTACTATAATTATGTACCTATATTAATTTTTTAAGTAAATAAAAAATGTTTTTTTTACATATAATAATGAGTTCATGATAACGAAACTTGATAGAGTAAAAATAAACAACTCAACATAGTATTTTTACGATCATTGATGCAATAAATATATCAATATATATCAAAATATATATTTTTTTCACTTAAAAACCAGCCTTGAATTTGAATAGTTTCCTTATAAAATTACCCAATATAAAATATTGGAATAGGCATAGTGTCTAATTATCACAGAATCAATTCAGACAAGCAACTTTAACTTTTGAATATCAAATGTGTACCTAGATAATCTTATACACAGAATATTTGTGTACGTTTTCCAGCCTTGTTTTGAGTCAAAATGCAGGCCGAGAAGTTAAAAGTTCACTATCTAACCAAGAAAATAATAAGTGACTTGTTTCTGTTTTTACTCGTTCTAAATCGGTTTGTTACAGTTAAACAATAGATTAGATATATAAAGCGTAAATGTTTCTGCTGTGTAAAAAAATTATGTGTTTGTCAGAAATATAAATAGCTGTGTCGTCAGGTTACAGAGCACGTTTAAAACTAGACTGAATTATTAAAATACACTTACAACCAAAAGTGTATAAGGATATAGTCCTCAGGTACTCTTCTGCTGATAATAATTCTGATGATCCGATCTATATTCTCCTACTAGTATCCTTCAGAATGTTGATCCTAAAATCGTTGCCCAAAATCGGTACGACCCTTTCACCTTCAATAACAAAATCTGTTTTCCCGTACCCAAATATGTTCCGTATTATTGTATTATTTCCGTTACCGAATATTGTATTATTTTATATGTTTTTGGGTACTGGAAACCAGATGATATCAGTTACAGAGTCTTAGAGCGTCGAGGTCACAATTTTGAGGTCAAAGTTTTGAAAATACATTGTGAAATATCGTTTTATAAGTTTTTGGGTGAGGAAAACATTTTGACAGTTAAAAAGTAGTATAGGGTTGCGGTCACTATTTTGGGTTCATAATTTTAAAATTACCGTGTGGGTTATCGTTTTTATATTACTTTGTAACGTATATTACTTTTTGTTTTATTACTTAGTATTTTTTCGTAATTTTTTGGTTAATTGCATACAACCAACTATCCACCTAGCGGTCGATAACAACATTTTTGATTTTAGCGTAGGTTTAATTGCGAGCGCAGTTTTACTTTTATGATTTTTAAGAAGTATATGATTATGATTAGTCAAATAGTGTACTGGCAGTGAAGGGTAGATGGTCGAAAAGATAACATTGCTTCACATGGCACATGCAGACATTAAAAAAATACTTAAATAACTTTTGTAGAACGGGATATAACATTCAGTTTAAACTGAAGTAGTGCACCGTTCAATATATAAACAGAACGGTTTGTTACTGCAAAATGTATCAAAATCAGTCAACTATCAGAGAAGAATTTAAAACATTTGCACAAAGATCGTATAAGAGGACTTCGCCTAGTTATACCTAATTAATTTCCTATTTGGTTATACAAATTTAAAAACTGTTTTCTGTTGTAACTTGAAATTGAAAAGTAAGGGGACGATTTTTTTGGTTAAATTGAGTCTATTTAATAAATTTTACTGTTAAAAAGAACACATTTCAAGAACTTTTGTAGAATATCCACTGCATGAATTTACATGTTAGCATTAAAATGATGAATTATATTGTCAGAAAAATATAACATATTTTATTTGTTTATGGTTTCGATACCAATGCTTGGCGTCGGGAGAGAAAATTCCTTTAGCAATTATAAAACAACAAATGTATTAATACAAATAATAAATATTATACAAGTAGGAATATAAAAAGTGTATAACAGATGGACGATATTATTGAATACAATAGATACATAAATCTCATTTTAACTTGACTTAAATTTAATTATCACATAAATCCACTACATCGGAGTAGTCGACAGACAATTGTAGTTGAAGCTCCAACCAACTGAATCAGCATACATACTAAGCAGTGACAAATATCAACGAGCAAACCCTAATCATAGTACAATAGGAAAATCCTGATTGGATCCCCAATGGAACAGAGGATTAGGGAAATGGTATCGAGGTGAATAAAAATTTTAATACTAGGAATTTCAGAAGATTAACAATACAATCTGCGTTTTATGATAAACCTTATTTGTATTGAATGTATATCTAGGTAATCAATATTATAGTTTTTGATACATTTTTAATACTTTTTTTCTAATATTTTAAAATTAATTGTCAATATATAATTGTTACATAAAGCAAACAACACTGGCCAGCTTGCTATCAACGTCTGTAAATCACCTGCTTATTATTGCAACCTTATTTTTAAAATAAGGTATCCCTCATATACAAATCTATATTAAATTTAATATAGGAAAAGATATTGAAAATTTAGCGTAAAAATTAAAATTTACTAAAAAAATGTCTAACATTTTATTTATAATAGTTTTTGTAAAATATTTGGTAATGCATTTGTTAAATCATGTCCGGAATATACTAACTGCCCACTACAATACCATATTACATATTCATCGTAATTGGATTGCTATTATAATACAATTGAGAAATTCACATAACATAAATTTTTGTTGTAACATGAGTCTCTCTTTTTAATACTCTTTTCATCAGTTATATAAGATATGTTAATACAATTTAGACTCATAATAATTTAAGTGGCAAGGGCTTCAATTGAACTACTATGTATGGCCACTAATTTTATAGACATATTATACAATATTTTTTGTAATTTAGAAAAGTTTATCTTTTTAATATCTCTTCTTGGAAAGTAAAAAAAACATGAACAACTATTTCTAATAAAGCCTTAAATGTGTGTAAAATTCATCATTAGGACTAATGTAAGAAATGTCAAAAATGCACCTTAGAGGTTATTTGGTGTAGCATATTTATTATAAATAAGTAATTATACAGTTAAATTAATTTCTTTAACGGTACTACGAAGCAATATTTCACTATTAATTTTATTTTCACTTTCAAATCATTATTTTAAATCATAATATGATTGACTTTACTCCTTTAATGCAAACTCAATTCTTACTATTTCACTGTTATTATAAATAGCTTTTTATATGAGTATGACTAGTAGAAATTTTTTTTAAATAAATTTTCTGTTTACCATGTATCACAAATCATTGTATTTCTTTCATTTTACCACTTTTTTGCGTTATAGTTTTCCTTTTAGAAGATTTTAATATGATATATATAAAGTTACGTTAAAATATAAAATTTTAAAACAATACCAAAAATTGGCATTTGACCCAATGTTGTTTAAAATACATTTTCTGAAAATAAACAAGACAAAACGTTTAGATTTGCATCTTCTATTATAACGCTTATTAAATTTGCACGATTTTAAATTGTCTAAAATACTACAAAAACAATTTTATAATATACTCTTTCTAAAAATGCATGTTACGACATTGTACAATTACATTTCACAGGCCTATTTTGTACGTAAGACGTATATGAAACCCATATTTTTTGGTACCTGTACATTGTATAGTATTCTAAAGCAAATGTAAAATAACAGAAATTACAAATTTTTTCGCAATAAATACCCATGACACAATGTAAGCTTACATGCGTGAACATTCCTTTTAAATATAATTTTCAATCCAAAGTAGTTTTCTTAATCATTTTAACTAGTGGTGATTTTGATAGGGAATTTGACTTACATACATGAACACTTTACATAATATGTACTTAAACTATTATACTCAGAGAACTTAAACATTATCAATGGTGGTAGCAATAGTGCAACATAATACGTTTAATTTAAATCCTTATTGTAATTATTATTGTATTCATTGACTTTCTACAAGAAGGTTGTATCCATAGTCAAAAATCAAGAATTGACACACATAATGGTTCAAGATCGACATTGAGTTCTAAAGCTGTAATTAATGTGTTGCTTTTTCTTTATAATAATAATAATAATAATAATAATAATTGCATTTATTAAACCTTACACAATAACAATAACAAAATACAAAAAAATTAGTATTTTCTTACAATTAATGCAAACTATGGCATGACCGTAGTCGTCTGCCAGAGTAGCGATTGTCTCTTATCTCAAGTCCAATACACTTTGCTTATTTACAATATTTACTTAAGTATTAAACTCAACCTATACAATAAAGTTAACTCTTCCTATCTTAGGGCCTATTTTAGCAAACTCAACATAGCTTTTATTAAAATTAAAGTAAATATTTTGTTTAAAGAAAACTAAACTAAACATTGATCTATTATTGCCTACCAGCAAATTATATTTATATCTATGTCTAACAAATTATTTACTTTGTTACACAATAGGCCCTACATATTCTATTCCTTAGGGCTAAGTATATTTACCAAATAGCACATACAAATACTTTTTATACAAAATTCATAATACAAACTATATTGCTTCTTATCCTAACCTAACAAATAAACAAAAGTAACATTTTAACAAATTAAAACTCTTTTACAATCGTTGAGTAAGAAAGCAAGCACGCCCATGTCCTATCCTTCCCCAAAAGTCTTAATAATTACAATTTAATAACGAAAAAAAGAATACATCCTCAAGCCATCCTGTAAAACCATACCGTATACGTAATTGCAAACATATCACCGATATCAATAATTTTAAACTAATAATTAAACTCAGTGATTAATTCATCTCTGATTTTCTTACCCTCCCAAATGTAATTTGCCAAACTATACCAATTTTTTCCATTTAAATATTCTACTACTTCTCGCCGAGACAGCAAAACATTACCCAGCCACCTACGCCTAACGCTTGCAAGGACAGCGCAATTTCCTATAAAATGCTCTACATTTTCATCTTCTCCCGAGTTACACAGCGAGCACGTAAAAATAGTTCTTTGAGGACTAAAATTTAACATTAGTTGTCCAGCTCTAGCTTTCATAATTGTACTTATAAATCCTCGGCCATGACTATCAACTATGTATGATTTCTCCGCTAAATTATATGACAGATCTTTATAAAGAATATTAAATTCCGCCAAATTTGCTCTTTGAATCCACTTGATACGCTCTTCCTCCCTTATATTTTCAGAAATCATTTCTAACTGCACACGCCATTGGCCTCTTTCTGCGCTATCATGTTGAAATTCATAATTAATTTGCTCCCCTAATTTTTCCCACACACTAAACCACCCTGTTTTATCCTTTATTGCTTGTAATGCTAGTTGTTTAGTCAGCCTACCATCTGGCAATTCAAGAAGTTTTAATATATACTTGTAATGCAAATTAAAGAAAAAATGCCAGCATAGATCAAATCCCGATTCTAAGTATATAGCGTAATTTGGTGTAGACGCAAGTAGTCTTGGCAGTCCTTTATCCCCAACATGGGCTCTTATGGGACTACGTCTGAGATGCGTTGCTGACTTAAGCGGAGGAGTGGGGGACTTGTTAAATTCACGTATATGTGTTAAAAAGTTGAGCGTGTTGTGATGTATGTATGAAATTTTGTGCTCCGGGGTCAGGGGCTCCTCCCCCAAAATTTCGAAAAAATTTATTTTCTGAAAAATGGGAAAATTTTGAAAATTGAGCAAGGGGTTAAGTTCAAGAGCTGTATTGGACGTAACGTATACATTTACCCCCACCCCACCTACCCCCTTCCCCCACCCCCAGCCCTAAAATTTTGAAAAATTCAAAATTTCGAAAAATGCGTGAGGGATTAATTTAAGGTGTTTAAAAAGTAAAATAGACTACCCCACCCCAACCCCCAACCCCACCCCCACCCTAGTAGAGTGTAGGGCATTTAATCGGCATTGTGTCCTCAATGTTAAACGACGGCGCTAAATTTATAATCCGTCGCCATCTAGTTCGCCATCTTGTCGATATATCGCAGCCATTTTCGCAGCCTCCTATATATACAGGATGCTCCAAAATTCGTAAAAGCGGTAATATTTAATTTATACGAACAATATAATGCAATATTAAAAGATAAAACGGAGTTATCTTAACCTAGTTAGTGCGTGTGAGGGTGTGTTTGTAACACTTAACTTCTATATACAGAGTGTCCCGAAATTCTTAAAAGCAGTAATATTTAATTTATAGAAACAATATAACTTATTACTAAAAGTTTACGACAATTTAAGTTATCTCAGCCCATTTAGTATGTATGGAACACTTTACTCCTATAAACAGGGTGTTCCAAAATTCTTAAAAGCGATATTATTTTATACGAACAATAGAATGTATTATTAAAAGGTATCGACAATTTAAGTTATCTTTATCCGGTTAGCGTTGAGTGTATGGAACATTTTATATATATACAGGGTGCAAAAAAAA
>JAGFPH010005215.1:74767-98376 GCA_018207615.1 Philaenus spumarius
ATCTCATTACATTAACTTAAGTAATCTAATTGCAAAATGGATTTTATGCCCCTTAATTATATACTACACAATTTTATATTTATAATTTCTAAAACTGTACAGATATTATAGTAATCGTTTTGTTTGCTTTTACCTAATCTTAAAAAAACTTATAGTTGTCAAGAATTGTAAGAAACCTGATTCTAAATTAACCAAATTGGTTGCAAATAAAAGTGTTTTGGTTAATTATAAGCCTATCCTAAAATGATGTTCCTTTTTTGATCCAAATCAGCTGTTTTAATTAATTATAATATGTAGAAACAAATGTTTGAATTGAATTAAAATATAGTAAGCATTTTTAGTTAATTTTTTTTGCTTTAAGTTGGTCGATGTAACCTAAAAAAGCTGTTATTTTAAATAAAGTAAAGTGGCTATGGTAATGAATGTAAACAAACATGTGTTACTAATCATTTCATTAGAACTGCTGTTTCGTGAGTTATGGTCTTGAGCTCATGGAAAAAAGGATGTTAATTTTTTTCCAAATTTGAACATTTTCTAGGATACCTTTCAATTTTTTCTTTTCATAAAAACCTAATTCGGACTTCAAAGAACATTTTTAAACCATACATAGCAAAATAGGTCCATCCGTGCTCAAGTGATGCTCTTACCAACGAACAGCATTTCATTTTTATACATAACATAGATTATACATTTGAATCAACTGTTGTATCTGTAATTTTATTTTATTGGTCTTTATGGTAATGAATGTAAATACATTCAAATAACTTGGTTGTATTAGTTCATCAGTCTAGGCCTAACATAAATTTAGTTTGTGTGTGTTTAATTTTATTTATGTATTTTTCCTATATTTTAATAGATATTTCGGTATTCGGTTTGGAGACAAATCCAACAAATCAAAGATTATAAAAACTGGTCCAGCCGTTCTTGAGTTATAAGTGATGAAACAAAACCAACTTTATTATATATATATAGATAGTGTGTTATTTATAAATTATGCATTTGTATAACAAACTGTTTTAAATTATCCTACATTTGTTTAACTTTAGTATACTTTGAATAAAATTTTATCAACAAAAATAATCTATTTCTTGTCGGCCTAAATGTGCAGGGAGATTTTCTATCCCATTTACTACTAAAATGTATTCGCTTTTCTTGATAAGAGTTGTACGATTTTTTTTATATTTACGGTCTTAATGCATTATTAGTTCTGTCCTTTATTGTTGTCCCGTTCTGCAGTAAGGATTAGTTATAATTATAACAATGGTTTTATACTAAATTTTAGATAGTATTTATAAAGTTTAAAGTAATTTGTATTACATTACGTTTTAATAAGCATTTATTTAGTATATTATTGTTATTGTTTAAAATCAACAGTTCTAACAGTTTCTTCCAAAAAGTTTAATTTCTTACATATTTGGAAGATTTACAGCAATTTCAACACTCACTAAATTGTGTCTACTAAACCAGTAAAGCATTTTTAATATGCGATTTCGTTTTAAGCTTATCAAAAACATATTTAACATAAAAGTTTTAGGTGTCGTTTAGAAGGCATTATACGTATTTAACTAATTTTATAATAAGTCTACTAAATGAGTTAGTTATAATTTTATAAATAATAATAACTCGTAATTTTCCAGCAATGCGATTATGTGTTTGATATTAACAAGTCTTAGACAGACTATTTGGGAAGTATTTAGAAGATGAACAAACAATTTTAACCGGACAGTTATTGTGAATAAGAAGTCATCAATTTGTTGCTTTATGACCTGCTTGGTTACACCATTATTTAGTACATTGTTCATCGTTCATCGCCACGTAAGGGTTGGTCTAATAAAAAATAGTTTCATTCAAAGGTTTTACATAGTATATAGCAGATATACAATACATTTAAAGGGATTTGGTAATGTGACTTATAAAGGAGTTATATTCTTATTTAGTTTTCAATCCCTGTTTATTACATTCTTTTTTTTAACTTCAGACGAAATTTTTGTGTAATATTAAATCAATTTAAAACTATTTTTATCATGCTGGGTATTGTGCTTATAAAGATAGTCATGTATTTTTTGTTCCCCGAACTGTTTTTGTCGCCTCTAGTTGTATTTGGTCACACCATTCAGTGAGGGGTTTTCATATCAATAAAGGCCAAGAAAAATGTTTTAGATTTTATTCAGACAAAAATTGTAACGGATTTGTTCGTATCAAATATTGTTTCATGACATGAAAGTTTTAAATAACAGGTAGAAGAACAATATCTTTGAACCCATTTGATACTATGCTCTCTAATAGAGTTGTAAATGTATTTGTCCTTGGACCCATGTTTTTCAACCTTGAAGCTAATGATTGCTATTATTAAAAACTTATAAACAATTTTTGTTTACTACTATTTGTAGATATAACAATTTTAAGCACATTTTCAATTTAGAAAATGGCGGGGGCGGGTGGAATAACTCCTTTGTTAAGTTATCTCTTAACTCATCTTTTATAACTTTCAATTATAAAAGCTTTATGGTTAATTAATTACTTTGAAAAACAATTTACAGTATAGGCTACATATAAAAATATCTAGTAAAGGATAGCATTGTTTAAAATAGAGGAAATAATTGCTTACAAGTAGAATAGGCTAATACTTTAGGCAATAAATTAATTATTTAAATAATTTAATTTATTGTAAACAAAATATTGAGGCTATATATTATTGAAATATATTGACAATAGTTTAAATAATAATCAATTATAATAAAATATTTTTGTGTTAGATATATATTATTATCGTCCTATTTGTATTTTTTACGTCATTCTCTGACATTTATTTGACACAAAATAACGTACAATGTAATACAAATATATATATATTTTATAATCCGCTAATAAAAAACAAACAAAACATATTATAACACATTTAAATGTTTAACTTTAAAAATACTTAATGTTTTATCATAAATTCGATTTATAAATACAAAACTCATGTTTTTAATTTATACATTTGTTTTTAAGTAAATATAAATAGCTTTTACATTTACATAAATGTAAGTTTCTATACATAAAATCGTTTTTAAACCATGCATTACGCTGCAGTAACATTACACAAACCCTGTACTTTGTAATATGATTACAAGGTAGAGTTCGTTGAGTCATATTTCATTCACTCCCTGGTTGGAGCTACGTCTAAATAATAGTGTAGTCTTTTGTGCACGCTTCACTGTACTTGCACTTGGGAATGAGTATTTCTATGTATTTAGTCTTTCCCCAAGGATATTACGAAAAGTGTAAGGCTTAATGACAAGAATGTTAAACAGGTTTATTAAACCTTAAATTTACTATTTTCTTGAATTGAATATTGTTGATTTGAATCACTATAGTGAAATGATATTAACATCTTGTAAGGGGTTACAAAGTGTTAGAAAATGTTTAAAGAACATTAATTTCAACTGAATAAATCTAAATAAATCATTGAAACACGTGTACATTTTGTATGAGATCATAAGGTAACTTTGAAAGCCAACATTTCTTTCTTAAATTAGCAATGCAATTTAGAAGGGTAAAATATTTCAATATAAAAGTTTTGTTAATCAATTGAAAGCTTCTTATAATACAATTTAAAAGATGCAGTTTATAATTGAATACAAACTTCAACAACCAAATTGTGAATTTTATTGATGCAAATAAAATAGGAAAATTAAAGAGAGTAGCCTAACTTTAAGAAAACGGCGATTAAAAACTTACATTTTTTTTAAAATTATTTATAAGTCTCATAATTATATCGCCTACAATTGAACGTTTTTACTTTTAATCTACTTTACAAAAAGAAAACTTTCTAATTGGTGAATAATATGATTAAAGGAAAGGAGAATTAAGAATTGAATTGAATCATAGTGATTGTTTTTAGTGTTAACACTTCAAGTCTTATAGGTTCTAAGCACTTTCGGTACCGTGTAATGATTAGGTTTAAATTAAACAATTACCATACTATGTAGCCAATAATGAGTAGTAATCTCAACGTGTTCTAATCTTTAACTGTTTTATAACATTGATGTTGTTTCAATAATATATGTTTTGCTTATATTAAATAGTATTAATACAGTTTTAAGTATTGTGTAGTCACTACTACTTTGAAATAGTTTTTAATGAAGTTTTGTACACAAATTTTAAAACCTCTATGATAATTTTAATATTTTGAAAATAATATTATCTGACTATGGCCAATTAGGAATCACCTATAACTAATTACATATAAACAAACACAATTATTCAATTAAATGAATGTATACATGTTTGGTTATAATTATATGAGAACCACCCATCTCTTTTTTCCTTAAGGCATACAATTTTTTTCATTTGTATTAAGCACATAATTTCAATATAACTTTTGTAATAAGAAAAAATATGTAACGTAAAATATATAATGTTAAAGAAACAAAAATTTTTTGTAACACAGGGCTAAATCTGAATTTTAAACGAAATAAATAATACATTAAAAGATCTTAACTATATATGGACTGTATTGAACAGACTATAGTGACTATACCAGGACTGAGGCGACCTAGCGACAAAGATTAGATCAATAGTTTCAGGTTGTTACCAAAACATAGAAGTAAAAGTTAATTAATATATTTATTTTGTAATTTTAATAGGTAGTTTGATATTTAAATATTATTTTATTGTATATATTTGATATTTTACTTACCGATTAAAGTATACACTAATAAAATAAACTATTTAGAATGTCAGTAGGCTATTGTAATAATTTTTATATACTTTAGACATGTAAATAAGTTAAGGGCTACAGTTAATCTGCACTGCCAATGTCCTACAGGCTAGAGAATGCAATGTTGACACTGATGAATAAACCAGTTCATAGTAGATACTCTAAGCGCGTAGAGCTTATTTAACCTAACTTACAACGAGTATGACGTTTTATGTTTTGAGGTCGTAAGTTTTTAGATGTGAACTAAAAAGGAGTTCAGGGAAAAGGATAAAAACATCAGAGCCGTAAATAAAAATTAAATACGGTACTTTGAATTAATGCAGTAAACAAACAATCTTTTCTGTAATTTGACCTAACAAATATTAAACATTTCTTTAAAATATATAACAATACAAATGAGAAAAGTAGATTAAAACAGGAGTTTGTAAGAATGAACTGTCTCTTTTAAAATGCCACTATTCAACTTTCAGTTCTAAATTAATAACATTTTTAAAGTGTTAGTTTAAAATGAAGAAATCAAGTTGTTTACTTTCCTAATTAAACATCAACTGAGTTATATCTGTTATCTTTGTTTTATTTATCTAGGATACATTTACTATGAATAATATACGATTACCTTTACAGATTTATCAGTTAGTTTATCTAGTAGCTTTTTAAATGTTTTGTGGTCAAATGTACGCCATTAGTTAAAAAAAATATAGTTAATTTACACAGGAATAAGTCTTTTATTGAAAGATTTTCTTGCTATTTTCAAACTAAAGCCAGACTTTTCAATAAAATTTTGTGGTCATATATATTTTAGTCACTAGGAATTGTAATTTTGTTGCTTTATACTTGATTATGCAAGTAAATTAACAGTCGCTTAAAACATAAATTTAAGTTTGATTATTTTCATGTCAATTAAGGAGGATCACGAGTTCAGGAAATTCAATACCTTATTATAATGAACAAAAGATGTACATAGTAGTAAATTCAAAAAAATGTTAGTTTTAACTGTTCGTTATTTATTTAAATTTAATCTATTTGACCTATCACTTTGTTTAAAAGGCAACGGTAAATAAATTGACATTAGATAAAATGTAACCAAATAAATGAAAAATTTGTATCTAGATATACTTATTATAGTAACACATTCATTTTAATAGACAAATTAATTGTTGTAAACAGTAGCAAACAGATTTTCTTGTAAAATAATTTACTTTGTTTGTGGTATGAAATTGCGTTATATAATAACCAAATAACAACATTTTGCAAATAAGGAAATTTGCTGTACAGAAAATCTTGATTTAAAACTGAAATTAAAAAATAATTAGTCTTTACACAAACCTTAGTGTTAACTTGAACTTTAATATTATTACAAGTACATTATTTCAGTTAGCGTAATTTAAAATAATATTCAAAGGAGTGTTTTAAAATATCAATTAAGTTATCATATATTATATATGTTCATTACAAACCATTCTATGGAAGACAAATGCCCAAATAGAACATACGACATTTTAGTGAAATCAATACTACTAGTATATTAGATGTTTCTTTTATATGCATTTGTATATATATGAGGAGAGATTGTTTTCTTTTTATCACTATAAAGATACTGCCATTAAAAAGTCAATAAACTATTGTTTCTAAAACTTTTGATTGAGCTTAAGTTATGTTTATGTAATTAGTGTTTAATACCGAGTTTAATTTGATGAATGCCCTATAAACAATACCCTTAATTATTAGCATAACCTCCATTGATTTGAATGTAGTAAATAATATTGGTTGTAAATAGTTAAATATTTTAAAACACAAATACTTCTTAGGTTTATACTTCCAAAATTAATCGTTCTTTGTACTTTTATAATTGGAAGACGAGAGCTTACATTCTACATTGTATTTAATAAGCTCATTACCATAAGCCTATTGAATAATTTGCCTACTTTGTTTAATTATACTGAATGCTACAGATAGTCCCCAGGTATGAAGTAAATTAAATTATTTTTGAATTTTACAAAGACAAAAATACTTAATTACCGTTTATGTTACATTATACAGGTAACATACAATTGCGAGTTTAGAAGAAAATTATAGAACTACATATACTTGATTTAATATTGCATGAAATGATAATATGGTATTTCCTTAAATTTTGTAATAATAGTTAGTAACCATTTTTTTATTAATTAAATTTTAAAAATCCCCTCCAATTATTTCCGTTTTTGGAGTGTTTGGGTAATTATTTGAGTTTATTCTTACTTTAAACCAAATCTTCCGACATAGCATTTTATCTCATTTCAATACAATTAAACCACATTTACCATATTTTTTTAATTAAACTTCCTACATCAGAGAAGTTTTCTCTTTTTTTAAATTAAAGCTGATAATTGGTTTAGTTTATCAACTTTAAAAACTGTAAATTGTAAAAATATTGTAATGGGACCGAGGGAAACAATATTTTTAGTTTTATAATTAAGGTTCTTCTGTTATCCAAGACAATTTTTACAAGAACTTAATTCAAAATAAATAACCTAAAGTTATTTATTTGCAATCAACTTCTCCCAGTAGTAAAAAATTTTATAAACATTTTTATTAATAATAAAAGTAAAACAATTATAACGGTATTTATCTTTCAAATATTTTGAATTAACCAATTAAAAATAGATAAAAATATTGATTGATTTTTCAGTAGTGTATTTACATGCAACTATGAAAATTATACCTTACATAATACTTGGTACTTACCTGTATACTACCATAAGCAATATCTCTAACAATATGTAGATCCTGTTTTTTTTTTTTGTTTTTTTATAGATAGCGTCAGTATTTCTGACACAACATTACCTACCTTAATGTAATATTTTAATTGTTATATTTAAATAAACCTAAATCCTTTAGAGTACCTATAGTAAAAATAAAATAAATGGTAGGCCTAAACTTTATGTTTTTCTACAATTTAGAAAATAATTTATTTCACAAAAATTTATTTTTTATAAATATAAATTACTCCTATAATAATATGATAGTGTAAATTAATTTTGTTTACCATTATGACTAGTATATTGTAGTAGAAGTATAATCAATTATCAACTTCTTACTATAATCGTATATTACAAAGTAAATATAAATTATTGTGTTATTAAAAATACACGTATAATGTATCTAGTGCACAATGCCAAAGTAATAAATACTAGAGTGTACAAGGGTATCCCCAGGAAATAGAGACAATTCAATTTCCCGTGGGATACATTTTCCAATACATCTGATTCCTGTTGCATATTGTATATTATTTCCGAATAGTATTTGTAACTCTTACCCAACTTTTAAGAATACCTTATAATCCCATAGATAGCATAGTTTGCTGGTAGGCCTAATTAAGTTTTCAATTGTGGAGAAATGCTATGCCTAATATCAATGACTACATATCATTGATATGTAGTCATTGCTAATATCTCGCATTGCAAAAAAGACAATACTACTTTTTCTGCTTGTCATTTCCAGTATTTTAAATGTTACAACGTATGCATAAAGTATTAAAATCAATTTAATTTACATTGATACAAAAAAATTACTATTTAATGAAATTTTGAATAGCAATTAAATTTTTCAGATAATATGGATACCCTGGATTTTGTATTATTGTTTTAACTACAGGGAATTTCACTAAAACTTGTAAATATTTATTAGATTATTTTATTTATTGTTTTGTATGGTTTACGTAGGATTTTTAAAACGTTTATTTACTAGAGTAGATTAGTAGGCAACATTTACTGAAAAGGCCAAAGAAATAATAGGTTCTTAGAAAACTTACTTAGGTCTAGAGTGACCTATTTACAGTAAATATATTTTTTGTCTTATTGAAATTAGCCTACCATTGTGTAATATTTTTTTCGCAAACCATCAATAGTTAACATGTGTATATTATGCTGTTTGTGGCATCGAATAATGTTGCAACAAAATAAAAATGTGTATATGTGATGACTTATACTAATCGAAAAAAATTATATACTAAACGCAACTCGATCTAATCTACTTGTTTATGTCTCTGGTAAGACCTTGATTTAGAAGGGCGATTACTTTTAAATAGGTTTGAAGTTAAAAAGAACTAAATACTAAATACTAACTGTAATAGGTCCACTGTTTTAATATTTTTGTTGAAACTGTTTTTAAATGGTCAAATTAACCTGTAATAAGAATAAAATTCATAATCTTATGGAAGGTCAGAAACAGCTGTTCGTATGAAAAACTTAAAACAGCTGATTTTGATCAACAGCTGATTTTGATCTACAACTGATTTGGATCAAAAAATGAATATAATTTTAGGTTAGGTAAATCAAGCAATGAGCAGAATCCCATTATAATTTACATCGGCCCTCAGGGATACGAATTACAGGCTTTCAAAGTTTCAAATTAAGCAATAGCAAAGCATTGCCGGGTCAGCTAGTCCAAAATAAAATGAAACCACAATTTCAAAGTACACACACAAAAATAAGTCGCTTAATTACTTAGTACTGTACATTAAATAACTCTGTGAAAGGGAGTTTGAATCAATGTTTTTATGTATGAAAAATATCACTAAACCAAACATAGAAGGGTGATATATCTCAGTAACTATCTTATTGTTTAAAAGAGTAACGTTTTATAAGTGTTAGCTACATAAAGAAATTGTTATAATAATAATTTAGTTTAGTTAAAAGACATAAATATAAGTGAAAATGAGTTAAATTATGTAAAAGTATTAAACAACAATAAAAAAGACATTTAATTGTTTGATTGTGATTAAATGTACAGCTACATCATTTGTACTATACCGATTTAAGTGGACTATATTCATTGTTTACACAACAGGTAAGAAATCAATACTATACTACTGTATGACCTAGTTATGTGACATTTTACAAGACAAAACCACTCACACTGTTTTAAAAAATTGAAGGAATAATAAGTTTTGCCTTTAAATAAATCCTTATTTTTTTTGGTTTATTAAATAAATGCACCTTATATAAGATTACTTGTATTATACTTGTGTTTGTGCAAATAATAGTAATATAAGACGGAGGTAACGGGAGGATTAAGAGCCTTATGATACCGTCAGAATGTTATAGTAGTTGTTGAACCAGTTAGGAAGCATCATCTCGTCCCCCTCGAGACAAGACAACCAGTACCGCAAGGGTGCACCTGTATCTGGAAGAACCACATATACAGTCCACAAAACAATGTTGATAAGAAATACAGTATAACAATATTATCGACAAAAGGCCACAATATTGGTCCCTCGGCCACCAGATCGGTTGCTCTTAACGCCCTTACCTCTGTAAAATTTAAAACAAAAACAACAATTTTTTGAATTTAAATTGTGGATTTACATAAACGTTTTATCAAAATTAAATTGAAATTGATTTAAACTTATTATTTTAAATAATCTCATTTATTTGGTTGTAATGTGTGCTTACCTTAGTCGTTACTAAAGCTGAATTCAAGTTATTACGCGCATTTTCTAGATTGTAGATTAGTGAAGCCAGCTCAGGTTAAGTAGGCCTAAGCAAACATTCTTATCTGAGGACGGACTGCCAATAAGCAAACAATTCATTTAATCTATCTAGCTACAAGATATTTCTGTTTTATTTAGATTATGAGTTAATAATTTTTGTAAACACGCATACTAAACTGTTTACGTCTTATATTTGAAAGAAAATGAAAACTTGTGTATTCATTGTAAATTATTTACGTATGTTATCGTTATGTTACTTTGTTAATTAGTAGACTAATTAATTACATTTGTTAATGGATATTGGGAATTGTTTTAAGACACGTTTTTTACAAAGAGACATATTCAAATAATTAACATATTTGCTTCTTAGTGCAACAACTTGTATTATCTCCTGTTAAAATTTAAATTAAATATAAACGTTAATACAAAATTCCTAATAAACCTAAGTGTGTATATATTATTTTCCGGTATTATTTTAAAACAATAGTGTATATCCTCTTTATTATTTTATTTTAGTCACATGTGGCCTATTTAAGTTTTAGTATTATAAGCTTTAGTATATGTTTTAATGTCGGTTGTCTTACATTATATGAAAATCTTATATGCGGGCTATTTGATATTTACTAAAATAAAATATGTTCTCATTTAAATTCGAATACGTATGCAAACATTTTAAAGTTCCACGATTTAAGTTACGTAACGATTTTGTCATCGAAACTACAAAAACAATTTTCTATGTACATAAATGATGAAAAATAATTGTACAATAAATTTGACATAAACAAACAATCTGCAGAAATTTATTATAAACTAGTGGACCCGGCAATGCTTCGCTATTGCTTTATTTAATTTTAAGGGTAGTTATCAAATTTCATTCTTTTGACTTAAGTTACTGAATTGCAAATGGTGTTTATGTCAACAATTTATATAAACAATTTATATAAACAATATTTTAAACAGCATATATGTAAGTAAATAGATATGTAACAACCGATGTTTGAATTGAATTATAATACAGTAAGCATTTTTCGTTGATTTTTGTTTGTGTTGTTTGGCAATCTAACCTAAAAAAGCTGTTTTGGTTTTTGAAGAATAATAACCCGACTATAAATTAGAGAAATTGGTTGCAAATAAAAGTGTTTTGGTTCATTGTAGGCCTAACCTAAAATTATGTTCAGTTTTTGATCCATAACAGTTGTTTTATTTATAATAATATGTAACAACCGATGTTTAAATTGAATTATAATATAGTAGGCCTAAGCATGTTTTATTGATTTTTGTTTGTGTTTGCTTTTAGTTTATCAATCTAATCTAAAAAGCTATTGGTTTTGAAGAATAATAAACTGATTATAAATTTACTAAAGTTGCTATGGTAATGAATGTAAACAAACATGTGTTACTAAGCATTTTATACGAACAGCTGTTTTTGAGCGCTATGGTCTTGAGGCCATACAAAAGAGGCTGTTTAGTTTTTTCCAAATTTGAAACTTTTTCGGGAAACTTTTCAAATTTTTCTTTATATAAAAACCTAGTTCGGACTATTACGAACATTTTAAAACAAAAAATTGCCAAATTGGTCCAGCAGTTCTCAATTGATGCGATTTCAAAAAACAGCAATTCATTTTTATTATATAGACTAGTGGACCCGGCAATGCTTCGCTATTGCTTTATTTAATTTTAAGGGTAGTTATCAAATTTCATTCTATTGACTTAAGTTATTGAATTGCAAATGGTGTTTATGTCACTTAAGAATAATATTACAGTACACAAATTTAGATTTATAGTTTGTAGGAAGTTAGTGCAATTTAATTTTATTGTATTAAACTACCCTATTTTAATTTATTTAATTGTAGTGACCATTTTTATTCTCTAAACAATTCTAGTAGTATACTAATATGTGTAAATTGTGAAATTTTAGTGATATTAGTTGAGTTGTTTTTGAGAATATAGAAAAATTAAATGTACTTTTTTATTGAATTTAAAAGGTAATTATTACATTTCATTCCTTTGGCTTAAGTAATCAAATTTTAAATGTTTTTTTAAAAATAATATTACTCTATAATATTACATAATTTCAGCTTTTTAGCTTGTAGGATGTTCGTTTAATTTATTGTATAGGGGTAGTAACCCCATTTCAAACCCTTAGACTGTAGTAATTGTAACTTCTAAACACTCCTAATAATGGATAAACTGTGAAATTTTTAATGAAATTGGTCGAATGGTTTTTGAGTCTATAATGACAAAGAAAAAAGGATCAAAGACACAAAGAAAGAAACATTTATTTTTATATATTATACAGATATAGAATACAGTACATTAACATGTCTTGAATCTTGCCAAACACAGAAATAGGCTACATCAACTTTCAAATTGAATGCAATTTTATATGTAGGCCATATAACTATGGTAAAAATAAGAAAAAGACATATTCTTGACTTATCATTGTATATTAACGATTGTTGCCATCAATATTATTTAATTAGAAGAGTACATTCAGAAGAATACCGATTGAAAATTGTATATGCGAGATGAATTCTATCGGCAGTACACCACTGACATGTTTGAAATGTGTGATATGCCTTGAATGTGATCGACTTGGAACCATGCAGTTTTTCACAAAATTTAATTTATAATTGAATAAAGTCAGAATTCCAAGTAAACAGTAGAAACAACAAAATACGTTAATTCTAATGGTTTGTTATGGCATAATTATTTCCTTCATTGTAATGCTTTTTGATACACGAAATTTTTTTTGTTTTGTTGTCTGGCGCGTAAACAAATAAAGCTGATGGTTTTCCGACACGGGAACAGGCGACATACAATTGACCCTGCGAGAAGCATGGATTTTCGTGAATAATGCCGCAAACATTCAATGACTGCCCTTGTGATTTATTTACGGTCAAGTCATTGCGAATGCTAGCCGCACGGGAAACTGCAAGCGTTTGAAGTCAAATGCCATGTCGGATGGAATCATTGTGATCGTTTTATTAAACAAAGTTCGTATTTGTGAGCATTTGATGAAATTGCAGCATCTCTGAGGGTGTAATCCCAATGAGTGTCGTTCTCTAGAAAACGTAAACGTTGACAGGCTTCTCTATATGTGTCACACAATTCATCATTAACAATTCGTAGATGTTGGAATGATGTTGGGATACGAACATTGACTAATAGCAAACGCAAATAAAAACACTCGTCGTTGCTTGGATGAACTGTGTAAATGCGACCTAATGCATCGGTGGAAAATACTTGTGGGTAACCTGGAACTGGATTTTCTGTTTCCGTCGTTGAAATTTCTTTGACGATTGATTCCAAGTATAATATTTTGGCATTTTGGAGTGTAGCAATGTTCGTTCGAAGTCATAATTTTGGCACATTTCAAAAAAACTGGTTAATGTTGTAGATGGCGGTTGATTGGCTCGTTGTAATGCGTTCTCCGCTTTGAAAAATACTCTTTGACCATTTTCCAGGTGTGCGGCCAAGTGAACAACAGTGGGATATCTTTCATGAATGTTGAATGAAAAAATGCGCCAAATTGCTTCGTTAATGCTAACGTAACGGCCCATTTGATATTGAGTGACTTCGTCGTTCGAATTCTCCGCACTAACTCCAATCACAGCCATGTCACTTCCTTTGGTCACATACTTGCAGATGTATTTAATTGATTTCACGGAAGAATGGCAGTATTCGACGTTGATGTGCGCTTTGAATGTCTTAAAGAGTAATGGTGAATATGGAACAATCCAACTATAGTCAACTTCAATATTCTGTTGACAATCACTTTGACAATTGTTGAATTTCCATTGTCCGCAGTTGATCGGCGACGATATAGTGGATAACCGCTACTGCCCGTAATTGTTTCTGCTACTAATGCCCGTGGATAACGCTTCGAACATTTTCCCCCAACCATACACGGCGAATTGTTATTTAATGTTCCACAGGGGCCATGAATCATACTGATTTAAATAAAAAAAAAAAAACTTAACTTACAATTTAGTTGTTTAGTTATAGTTTTTGCTCCTTGTTTTGTGGTTTGGGTTTTTATTTAAATCAGTGTGATTTTGTCGCCACAGTGCTCTTTTATTTGTTTAGCCATAAATCATGTTCTTAGTAACAACTTCATGCAAGCCTGGATCTTCTTCTTTGTTAGGAATTTTCGCTGATATCACATCATCGATTTCATTTGGTCTTATCTTCTCAATAAACCTAATGAGATACAAATGTGATCTTTTAATGGCTTATAGTTTCATTCAGATTGTTTGTTTATTTTTCAGTAACATCCGTGTTAAAATTCAGGAAGTAACAAAGTGGTTCAAATAGAGTTTCTACTTTTAAATTTATAGGCCTAATTCGTATAAGATACTGTTAAGTATTGAAATATACAATTATGTATCAAAATAAAGATACAAATGTGATCTTTAATGGCTTTTAGTTTCATTCAAATTGTTTGATTAGTTTTCAGTAACATCCGTGTTAAAATTCAGGATGTAGCAAAGTGGTTCAAATAGAGTTTCTAATTTTAAATTTATAGGCCTAATTCGTGTAAGATACTGTTAAGTATTGAAATATACAATTATGTATCAAAATAAAGATAAAAATGTGATCTTTAATGGCTTTTAGTTTCATTCAAATTGTTTGTTTATTTTTCAGTAACATCCGTGTTAAAATTCAGGATGTAACAAAGTGGTTAAAATAGAGTTTCTACTTTTACATTTATAGGCCTAATTCGTATAAGATACTGTTAAGTATTGAAATATACAATTATGTATCAAAATAAAGATAAAAATGTGTTCTTTTAATGGCTTTTAGTTTCATTCAGATTGTTTGTTTATTTTTCATTAACATGCGTGTTAAAATTCAGGATGTAGGCCTACAAAGTGGTTCAAATAGAGTTTCTAATTTTAAATTTATAGGCCTAATTCGTATAAGATACTGTTTAGTATTTAAATATACAATTATATATCTAAATAAAGATAAAAATATGATCTTTTAATGGCTTTTAGTTGCATTCATATTGTTTGTTTAGTTTTTGATATAATTATGTTTAAACTCATGTATGTTTATGGTTATGCCGGGTAACAAATTGTTTATTATTATTATTTTTGACAGAGGAAATATGATTTGAAAAGTATTAAACAATTCATAGATAAAATAAAATTTATACAAACAATATTTTAAACAGCATAAGTTAATGTGTAAGTAAATAGATATGTAACAACCGATGTTTGTTTGAATTGAATTATAATACAGTAAGCATTTTTTGTTGATTTTTGTTTGTGTTGTTTGTTAATCTAACCTAAAAAATCTGTTGGTTTTTGAAGAAGAATAACCCGATTCTAAATTAGAGAAATTGGTTGCAAATAAAAGTGGTTTGGTTCATTGTAGGCCTAACCTAAAATTATGTTCAGTTTTTGATCCATATCGGTTGTTTTATTTATAATAATATGTAACAACCGATGTTTAATTTGAATTATAATATAGTAGGCCTAAGCATGTTTTGTTGATTTTTGTTTGTGTTTGCTTTTAAATTGTCAATCTAATCTAAAAAGCTATTGGTTTTGAAGAATAATACACTGATTATAAATTTGCTAAAGTTGCTATGGTAATGAATGTAAACAAACATGTGTTACTAAGCATTTTATACGAACAGCTGTTTTTGGGCGCTATGGTCTTGAGTCCATACAAAAGAGGCTATTTAGTTTTTTCCAAATTTGAATCTTTTTCGGGAAACTTTTCAAATTTTTCTTTATATAAAAACCTAGTTCGGACTATTACGAACATTTTAAAACAAAAAATAGCCAAATTGGTCCAGCCGTTCTCAATTGATGCGATTTCAAAGAAACAGCAATTCATTTTTATTATGTAAGATTAGAATAAAGAAATTGGTTTACGTTAAGGCAACACTGTAACTAATAATTTGAAAATGTTTTATATATTATAAAGCGTAAAATTTTTAAATATAAAAAAAAAATAATTAGATGTTTCGGATTATGACTAGCTTACTAAATTTGGTCAAATTGGTAATTATATAACACATTATGGATATTATAATTAAACTTCTTACCTAAAATTACCTTGGTAATAATATTAAGGTTGTATTTTAAATAATAGCTTTCAAAATGTGTTTATAAAACTTTATATATCCACATAATAGAGTATGACCCGTTAATCGGCAACACACTAATATAAATAATTTTAACGTGAATTATATTAATTAACCAAATATTGTTGTAACAAAAGATTTGTATTTGACAAGATATCTTGTAATATGTTCAAGGATAAAATTAAAATTAAATATTTTCTTGTTATTATAGTTTTAAACTTCAGAAAATTTATGGGCCCTTAATCTTAGTGTAAATAAAAAAGTGAAGAAATTAAAAAGAATATATATTTGACTAAATAAAGATATTTTGGCTAGTAAACATTTTATTTTACTAAAATAAAATAGAAATGGATCAGAATACCCAAACATCTGAAGCAATATTTTGTAAAAATCAGATTTAGTCGAAGGAAACGTAAAATTTTGTCAGCTGTTCTTAAATATTTAATATAAATGTAACTAATCAAAAACATAATTTATCTTAACGTACAAGTACCACAACAAACAAATTACAGTAAATTTGTTTCCCAAAACTAACTAAATAAAAATCAACATTTAATCACACAAAAAAATAACTAGATAGAATAAGATTTGAAATGTGTTAAAGTTTGAGTTATAGTTTGACTATTGCAGCTCGTGCATCACTGAAGACGGCGACTGTCGTTGAAACGCGTTTGAGTAAAAAACGTAGGAATAATAGTCGTGAGATTTTGTGTTCAAAGTTTATTCTATCACGTAGATCTTCTTGCAAGTCAAGCTCAATACTTTTAAAAAAAAAAATAAGTTTTTTTTTATTATTTATAATAATTGTAATTTATTAATTTTCCTGCTTTTGTATTTTTAAAGTATATCCGAATAGTCCGTCTGCTTTGTCTAGTATTTATTTACTTTATTTCAACCATTATATTGGTTATTTGTTCTTTATACAATGAAACACAAGAATTCAAAATATTATAAACCATTTATAGGCCAGTCGGTAGAGGTAATTTTAGACCAAAAGTTCCAGTAATTTACAATACGGCAGATTTTTTTTTTTTATAAGTACATTCAAGTATGTAGATTTATATAAACAAAAGTTTACAGTCTATAGATTTCCCAAAGTCGAAAAAAAAATCGACTATCATTTTTTTCCGATTATCCTTAATATTTCGAGCTGGGATGAAGATAGAGAAAAATAAAAAACACCACCGTGTAGGGGAGGTATTTTTCAACAAAAAAGGACATATGTATTTATTTCTTCCGAGCAATGGTTTGTCTGGAAAAAATTCGAAAATGCAGGTATGTATTTGAATCAGGGGAAATCACTAAAAGGGGACATCTTATTCATATAATTCTATAATTATAGAAGTCGATTTCAATTATCGATTTTAGGAGTACCGGACCCACGAACTAATTTCAATCTATTCCAGTTTCGTTAATATTTGGCATATCAACACCAAATTTGTTTTACAAGTTGAGTACACCAGTATTAATATTCCAGTATTAAGTATGAACGATTTTTTTCTTGTTATTTTTAAAAACGAGGCGCTTGAAAATTGTCTTCTGTTTTACCTATCTCGTTTTAACTATAACACTTTTGGATTCAACGACTCCATTTTCGACATTTTTGAACATATCGATTTAAAAATTGGTACAGAAGTTAAAAATACAATGGTTTTTTGCTATACTTATTTTAAAAACTATATTTAAAAAAATGACTAATCTGCAGCTGATCAACTCAAGCGTTTTGATGAAAAATCTAAAAAGGTTTAAAATTATACTTTTTAATTCACTTGTGCTTTTAAAAGTAAATAATGAAAAAGGTTTATACTCCTTGAACTTGTTTGAATATATATATTTAACTTGTAAAAAACTTTCAGGTTGATATTTTGAATATTTTCTAAACTGGAGCCGATTAAAATTAGTTCATGGGTCCGGTACTCCTAAAATTGAGAAACTCATAAAGTCAAGATAAAGTCAAGTGGCTCTAGATCGGGTCATTTTCAAGATAACAAGCTGAGTATCAGCATAAATGTTTAGAAAATATATTTTAACTCCTATGTCAAGTTTCAATTCGATATATTAAAATTCGGCCAATTTAGAATGACCCAACGCTTCATATATGAATAAGATGTCCCCTTTTAGTGATTTCCCGTACTGCAAAATACATACCTGCATTATCGAATTTTTTCCAGACAAAACATTGCTCGGAGGAAATAAATACATATGTCCTTTTTTATTGAAAACTACCTCCCCTACACGGTGATATTTTTTATTTTTCTCTATCTTCATCATAGCTCGAAATATTAAGGATAATCGAAAAAAAATGATAATCGATTTTTTTCGACTTTGGGAAATCGACAGACTGGTAAACTTTTTTTTATGTTAATGTACATGCTTTAAGGTACTTATACAAAAAAAATCAGCCATATTACAAATTACTGGTAGTTTTAACCTATACCGACTGGGCTATTATATTATATAAAACGTGTAACAAATTAAAGTTGTTGTAAAATGTAGATATAAGAAACCGATAACATAGAAACAAATACTTTAAAACATAATTGAAATTTCTAAATGTATATTCTAAATACATTTGAAATTATATAGATTTTATGAAAAATATAATAAAAATTATATTTACTATAGATTTGAACATATATTTAAAAATTGTGCAAAAATGATTGACATTTATTTATAGAATGTCAGATGTTATGCACATTTTAATTCTTAAACTACACCCCATTTGTATTACCATTCTTGATAAACAACATTTGAAAGTCGCTTTCATTCGTGCTTTTAAAACTATAGTATATCTCTACTATAGTATATATACTAAAAACTACAGTATATCTCTCCTACTTAGCTCATGAATAATAAAACCACCGAATATTATATGATATGTGTCTCTAATTTAATTAAAATTTCAATTAAAAGAAATTTAATCGTTTTCTCTTAAATCCTTCAATATCAAATCAAAACCAATAAAATAGATTTTTATGCAGTGGTAAAGGTCTACCTCAATGTAAACATCTTGCTAGTGACTTGAGCTAGAGCCTGGTATATTTTCCTGCATAGATTTAACCATTATCGTTTGCCACAAGGCCACCAGTTACCCTTTATACTGTCCCGAATCAGTTGCTACTAACACAGAATACGTTTTAGTCATATACTGTAATTACGAAAGTAATTTTTATTTATAATACATTTTTATCAAATATTTGTTAGGTGGTTATTAGTCAACTACCTAAGTTTGTTTTTGTTGTACTTTTTTTACGTACCTATTATGTAACTTTAAGTAAGTAAAATCATATATATTTGTAAAATTTGTCTTTAAATACGAAACATAGATAGATTGATTGGAAAATACATTCACAGAATCCATATGATTAAAAAGCTTTAATTAATGATACAGTTGTTCTAAAGTATCATGTATTCAGTAGTCTCAGACCTTCTCTTTATAACACATAATGAACATAATCAATACTTTTACGCTTTCCGATTTAGTTAAAAGGGAAATACTCGTCCTAATAAATATACCAAAGCATACAAAAATATGAAGTTGTAAGTTTATTCTTGAAATTATATTTAAAAGAAAATATTGGTAACAGAATCAAATCAAAATATTAATACCTGTTACAAAATAACATAACAAAGACCTTGAAAACACACATGGTTAGGCATATTTTGAGGCAATAACTTTACTGATTCCGTTTATTAAAACCACAAAACAGCTGTTCTACCGAATAATGTTTTTAATATCAACAAACTTGCTACACGTAACACAAAATTTGTCCTGACTACAGCTTTAACGCGTTCCAATTTAGTTGAAAGGAATACTTGCATGTGCCTTATTCCTCCTGTGTAATTTCCTTTAATTAAAGAATACTAAAATTTTTCATTTTTTTAAATTTATAATTCAATTCTAAATGTCATAATATTTTTCTAAATTATTTACGAAATATTTCGACAAACACAGATCAGGGTCAATCAACACATGTTCATTGACTTATCTCTGACCCACGCGTTACAGTGCAGATAATTTATATGTAAAGGGAATAACAGTGAAATAAGTTTGTCCTGCCTTAAGGTCTTTCTTACTTTAACACATTTATAAAACAGGTAAAATACAAAATAACTTCTGCTGTACATTTTAAAATTTTGTTTAAAATACTGAAAATTGTCGGAGACATTCCCAAAAATTATAGATAATACAGCAAGGATTCGATAAAATGCTGAAGAAAAATCTACAAAAAAAAACAATACAAATTTAATTTTAAAATTATTCCTTAAATTGAAAGTGGTCATAAGATTAAGTCAATTGTCAATTAATTAAGAAATACCCTTTCCTAAAACCGGCTTGATATTCATTTAATAGGTCGTTTTCAAAATTACCTATTTTACAATTTGTGAAAAATCATACCCATAAAAGTTTTGAAATGTTTCTTCACTTTACTGGCATTACTTCTATGTTTCCATTAAAGTATGGCATTAAAGTATGTTGGCCAAACAATAGATTTCCTGTACATAATCTATGTTATCCGAAATTGAACCTGACGTTTTAAAACTAATTGTACTTGATTGTCTGGAGGTTTTTTATAAAGTTCATGAAATCTCAGGTCGGAACTTGGAGCAGTTTTATTGTCAGTATTATTTAACAAAAATAGATTTATCTATATATATAAAAGCCAAAACCCACTGACCCACTGACTCACTTATTCTAAAAACTAACGAACGGATTGGAATGAAATTTGGTATGTAGTTTCCTTTAGGGCATAGGTGCTCACTAAGAAAGGGTTTGAAAAATTCGAAATTTTAGGGGGAGTTTGGGGGGATCAAAGTTGTTAAAAAATGATTTCTTCAACAATTCCGAATGGATTAGAATTAAATTTGGTATGTAGCTTCCTCTAGGGCCATAGGTGCTTACTAAGAAAGGGTTTAAAAAAATTCGAAATTTTAGGGGTGGTTTGGGGAATCAAAGTTATTAAAAAACGACTTCTTCAAAACTACCGAATGGATTGGAATGAAATTTGGTATGTAGCTTCCTCTAGGGCCATAGATGATCACCAAGAAAGGGTTTGAAAAAATTCGAAATTTTAGGGTGGGTTTGGGGGGATCTAAGTTATTAAATAACGACTTCTTCAAAACTACAGAATGGATTCGAATGAAATTTGGTATGTAGCTTCCTCTAGGGCATAGATGATCACCAAGAAAGGGTTTGAAAAAATTCGAAATTTTAGGGTGGGTTTGGGGGGATCTAAGTTATTAAATAACGACTTCTTCAAAACTACCGAATGGATTCGAATGAAATTTGGTATGTAGCTTCCTCTAGGGCCATAGGTGCTTACTAAGAAAGGGTTTGAAAATATTCGAAATTTTAGGGGTGTTTGGGATCAAAGTTATTAAATCACGATTTCTTCAAAACTACTGAATGGATTGGAATGAAATTTGGTATGTAGCTTCCTCTAGGGCCGTAGGTGCTTACTAAGAAAGGGTTTGAAAAATTCGAAATGTTAAGGGGTTTGGGGATCAAAGTTATTAAATCACGATTTCTTCAAAACTAAAGAATGGATTGGAATGAAATTTGGTATGTAGCTTCCTCTAGGGCCATAGGTGCTCACTAAGAAAGGGTATGAAAAATTTCGAAATTTTAGGAGGGGTTTGGGGAAATCAAATTTACTAAAATCATAATTTCATATCTTTTATTATTATGACAATAGTGCTTTCATTATTTAAGATCTATATATATAAAAGCCAAATACCACTCACTGACTGAACACTTAAAAAGAATACAATTACGTTAAAAAGACTGAAAATACCAACCACCACGGGCAACTCCGTACGGGTCAGTTAGTTTATCTATAAAATATAGCCTACTTTAAGAAACACTCTGCAAACAAAACTGGCCGTATACTTATAGGGGCATTAGGCAGTGTACAATCAAGACAACTTTAGGAAAGGTAAACATCGACAGGTACGTCATTTTACGTAAGTCTCTTCAGTTCAACATCGACCATTTATCTGAATTCGCACATAACCTCTAGCACACATGAATTCTAAAAACACATTATTTCTAACGCCATCACTCTCTATGAAGCCAAAGGGATATAACATTAAACGCTCTTTATTTAATCTTTTGTTTGTCCTGTTGTGCACCTCTTCTCACAGTTTCATTATATCTTCGAACAGTAACTGTAAATTTTCCTTCAAAACATACTTATCTTAACATCCAAATTATATTTTGTGTAATAACGATAACTGATACTCACAACAATATTCATGGTAATAATTGGAGATAGTCTATGGCTTTAATGTTACTACCAAATTGCTCATATATCTCGAGTTTTATAGTTATTTTATGCACAAACTAATAACCTAAACTATATATTTTAATACTCGCTAAATCAATAACTATAAAAATCACAATGTTACGAAATTAGTGTATTACTTTGTCATATGAAATTGAGCGCCACCTGAAAATACCTTGTCTTCTCATAACTGAACCAAAACTTCATAACTCATCCCATATTCATAACTTTGCTGTTTATATGGTTACCATAAATATTTAGTTTTATTGCAGTTTTTGTGACCAATATACATAAAAACAGTGTTATCGTATAACTTATTACAACTAACTTAAACTGTACAGTACTCCGGAATTGGGTTGCAAATTGTACAGAAATTTTGATAAAAAATTATTGTTTGTGCCTAACTTGTAAAGCTTGATATGGCTTACTATCAACAAAATAAAATTTATTTACAAAATTAGTTTTATAATGTATTACGAATGAAAAACCACGTGGAACCCATCAAATATCATCCTTTATGGATAGTATGTCGTTCATACTGTATATTTTAATCCCAACCATCGTTCTCTTAAGCTATGCTACGATTAAGGCGATATGTCGTTACCGTCTGTATTTACTGTCTTTCAGCGTTTAGATCAGCAATGCTAATACAGAGCCGTTATGTAGATACCATTCGAATTTCCTCTCCTTAATCGTTGCGGTCAGCGATGTTCCTATGGAGTCGTTATGACGATATCATATTCATTTCCCTTCCTCCATCATTTCCAACAGTGATGATAACTACAGATATGTTATATCGATATCGTATTTATTTCTTCTCCTCAATCGTTGCTTCAGCGCTGTTACTACTGAGCAATTATGTGGATACAATTTTTATTACCTCTCCTCCATCGTTGCTTCAGCGATGTTACTACTGATTAATTATGTGGGTACCATTTTTATTACCTCTCCTCCATCGTTGCTTCAGCGATGTTCTTACTGAGCAATTATGTGGATACCTTTTTTATTACCTCTCCTCCATCGTTGCTTCAGCGATGTTGCTACTGA
>JAGFPH010005216.1:12405-23322 GCA_018207615.1 Philaenus spumarius
ATTTGGGAGATAAGCAATTAAATGAAGAAAATTAATACAATTGAATTGTCCCTTGTTTGTACACAGAACTTTGTCTGGAGTGGAACTAAAAGTTCTCTTGCCTTGATTAATCAAATGAGATTCGTTGAAACGCTTGTTGAAACTTTATCGCTTGTAATTTAATTAAAAACTCAGATCTAATTTCTCCAAAACCATGACAACATTAAACACTTAAGAACTAACATTAATTTTAAACATTTATGTTATTTACAGAAACATTGTCATATACTCGTAATATTATACTGTTGGTTTAAAGAACTTAGTTATTTTTATGGTTTTTATTGCAGCTAAATCGCATTTAGTTGCTGTTGTTCTATGTTTCTATGTATAGGTATAGATTACAACAAGTAAATTCTACTAAATCCGGGAAATTTAATAGTGCTGTATACAGAAATTTAAAATACAGTATTATAAAATTTAGTAATTTATTTTTTCTAAATTAACGGAAACATTTTAGAAATGACAATGGATTGTTTGAAACATTTTAAACATCTTAGAAATTTCAATGAATTTTTTGAAACATTTTGGAAACGACAGTGCATTGTTTGAAACATTTTAGAAAATACAGTACATTGCTTGAAAAATTTTAGAAATTACAGTGCATTGTTTGAAACATTTCAGAAATGTCAGTGTATTGTTTGAAACATTTTAGAAATGACAGTGCATTGTTTGAAACATTTTAGAAACAAAAGGTAATTAATTGTTATACTATCGTGAAATGCATTTATGTGATTAAATTCTCTGAAGTCTAAAAGTTAACAAATATGTATCTTTACTGAATTTAGAAGCTTAGTTAAAATAATCTATTATTTAGTACGGAAAAAAGTTAACATATAAGTTGTAATTTTATAAAAAAAAAATGAAGTTTGATAATAACTTATATATTTTAATCATATTTGTAAATGTACTTTAATGAATAATATTTTAATAATATTTAGTTAACATTATTTATATTGTTTGGACATTAATTTCCAATATACCAGTATAGCAGTTTTTGGTTGGGAGTCTAACATTAACTGACTTAAAAACTTTAGCAAAAGAACATGGATGCAGATTACCTTTTACATCCACTTCGTTTTCGAAGTGTTAATTTCTGCAACTTATAAGATTGTAATTACAATTTGTTAAAACGCAGTAATGAATTCCATTAATCATTGTATTATCCCATAAAAACTTATATTTACATTTGTCTAGTTCTTGGAAAATTTCCTTTGAGCCTTTTTAAACTTATAAACTCTCATTTCCTTGCTCTTATTTATCTCAATATATTTCCTACCTGTTAAGAAAAGTCTAAAATAATTTCCCTTTTTCAGTCAAATTAAATTTTTCCTTTGTACTTTCCCCCTTCTTTACAGCCCTAATTGGTGACTATATCTCTCCACCATCGATTCATCTTCTTCCTTTGTGCTACATTCAAACACTTTCTTTGTACCACTCTCCTATAGAAAAATGTTCAGCAATATACTATACACAATAGCCTTTTCACAAATGATTCCTTACCTACATATTGTTACTTTTGTTATCAATAGAAGTTATTCATTGCTAAATACTGTCTTTCTGTAAGACACTTTCTTGTTTTTGTAAATATCTCAAAATAAATTACAATCGCATTAGTAATAATCTACATTCCAGCTCTACATTCCATTATCTTGTTATTCTACAGGGATTTCATAAAATAATGGTGGGGTTTCATTAATTTATACGAAGACAGTAGGGAAATTTTGTGATGTTGTATTGGTATCTCTGATAGCCCCCAACTCAAATGTTTGTGCGGCTGTTGTAACCACAACATCTGTTCTTGTATTGTTGTTGGCGTGTGTTTTTGTTTTCTGAACTGTTCATGTGGAATGCGGTATGTTCTCTATAAATAAAAAGTAAAGTTTTGCTGCTGGATCTGTTCAAGTAGGTAATTTCAGTTCAACGTGCATTTCGACGCGAATACAGAGAAGATCCACCACATGAAAAAAATAGTTGGTTCAAACAATTTGAAGAAACTGGATCATTTCAAAAGCAGAAATCAGATGGCGGTCCAAGTTCAGACGAAATGATTGAACTAATTAGACAATCTGCAATCAGAAGTCCTAAGAAGCCAATACCCCGACATAGCCTATAGTTAGTTATTCCAAAAACAACAATCTACAAAGTTTTACTCAAAACACTGAAATTACATTCATATAAAATCCAGCTATTGCAGAAATCGAAACCTGATGATTGTGCAAAGGTTTAATTTCGCTGTTGAAACGTTGAACAGGATTGATGAAAATCAATAATTTTTAAAAGTATACTTTTTAGAGAAGCTACATTCCATGACAATGGGTGTGTTAACAGACACAATTCAAACAAATGAGGATCTGAAAATCCCACATGAAATTTATTAGAAAATACGCGACTTGCCCAAAGTGAATGTTTGGTGTGGTGTGATGAAAAATCATTTAGGCCTCTCTTCTTTGCTGAAAAGACAATCAATGGAATTGCGTATCTCCATATATTAATCTATTATTGTTTTACTCAGCTGGACGAACTCGAAAGCATTCAACAACTTAATTTTCAACCCCGGCACTTTAGTGCATTTGTCACAGACGCTTTGAATGAAAAGTTTGGATATCGATGGATAGGTCGGCAAGGGCCTATTCTCTGGCCTCCTAGGGGTCCAGATCTGACACCTTGCGATTTTTTTCTTGTAAGATTATATCAAAAACATTGTTTATAGAAGAAAAATGCGTGACCTAATTCACTTAAAGAAGAGGATTAATAAAGCAATGACAACCGTTATCGAAGAAGTGTTATCTAACGTTCTGGCAGAACTATATTATCGATTGGACATTCGCCGAACATCTGAAGATGAACGTATCGAAATTTATTAGTTACGCAAAAAAACGGTTTCAGACGACGATTTAAATAAATAAAAAGGATTGGCTGTAAGGAATTCTGTTTTCATTTGAATCATGTTCAAAACCTCACCATTCTTTTATAATAACCTTGTATTATAAATGTGTTTTTACGTGCGATTACATAGGGGCCAGTATTTCATTTAAAAACAATCATTAGCTTTACTGAACAATTAGAATGAATAGAAGACATTCATTACTATAAATTGTTTCATACTGAAAGTACAAAATGTTTCGGTGTTTGTTCAATACTTAAGCAAACTACTTAAATTTGTTTTATCTGTCTATATTATTTGCGAATTTCCATATAGGCCAGTCGGTAAAGGTCAATTTTGACCAAAAGTACCAGTAATTTGCAATACGGCTGAATTTTTTTTTATAAGTACATTAAAGTATGTAGATTAACATAAAAAAAGTTTACCAGTCTATCGATTTCCCAAAGTCGAAAAAAAATTGATTATCATTTTTTTCTCGATTATCCTTAATATTTCGAGCTGGGATGACGATAGAGGAAAATAAAAAATACCACCGTGTAGGGGAGGTATTTTTAAACAAAAAAGGTCATATGTATTTATTTCGTCCGAGCAATGGTTTGTCTGGAAAAAATTCGATAATGCAGGTATGTATTTTGCAGCAGGGGAAATCACTAATAGGGGACATCTTATTCATATATGAAGCGTTGGCTCATTCTAAATTGGCCGAATTTTAATATATCGAATTGAAACTTAACATAGGAGTTAAAATATATATTTTAAACAATTATGCTGAGTCTCAGCTTATTATCTTGAAAATTACCCGATCTAGAGCCACTTGACTTATTAATGGGTTTCTCGATTTTAGGAGTACCGGACCCACCAATTCATTTTAAACAGCTCCAGTTTAGAAAATTTTCAAAATATCAACCTGAAAGTTTTTTTACAAGTTAAATATATATATTCAAACAAGTTCAAGGAGTATAAACCTTTTTCATAATTTACTTTTAAAAGCACAAGTAAATTAAAAAAAGTATAATTTTAGACCTTTTTAGATTTTTCATCAAAACTCTTGAGTTGATCAGCTGCAGATTAGTCATTTTTTTAAATATAGTTTTTAAAATTAGTATAACAAAAAACAATTGTATTTTTAACTTTTGTACCAATTTTTAAATCGATATGTTAAAAAATGTCGAAAATGGAGTCGTTGAATCCAAAAGTGTTATAGTTAAAACGAGATAGGAAAAACAGAAGACTATTTTCAAGCGCCTCGTTTTTAAAAATAACAAGAAAAAAATCGTGCATACTTACTAAGAATATTTATACTGGTGTACTCAACTTGTAAAACAAATTTGATGTTGATATTCCAAAAAGTTTCTAAACTGGAGCTGTTTAAAATGAATTGGTGGATCCGGTACTCCTAAAATCGATAATCGAAATCGACTCCTAGATCGGGTCATTTTCAAGATAACAAGCTGAGACTCAGCATAAATGTTTAAAATATATATTTTAACTCCTATGTTAAGTTTCAATTCGATATATTAAAATTCGGCCAATTTAGAATGAGCCAACGCTTCATATATGAATAAGATGTCCCCTTTTAGTGATTTCCCCTGCTGCAAAATACATACCTGCATTATCGATTTTTTTCCAGACAAACCATTGCTCGGACGAAATAAATACATATGATGACCTTTTTTGTTGAAAAATACCTCCCCTACACGGTGGTATTTTTTATTTTCCTCTATCTTCATCCCAGCTCAAAATATTAAGGATAATCGAAAAAAAAATGATAATCGATTTTTTTTCGACTTTGGGAAATCGATAAACTGGTAAACTTTTTTTATGTTAATCTACATACTTTAATGTACTTATAAAAAAAAATTCAGCCGTATTGCAAATTACTGGTAGTTGTAACCTATACCAGGACTGGGCTAATAGCTATTGCAGTGACCCTTATGGTGAGACCTAAGGTCGGGAGTTGTAAATGAACAACGATCATGGTCCCCAGAACACGTTTCGGGGTGTCATTAAAAATTATATATGTATATACAGGGTGTCCAAGTAGAAATAAATAAATGAGCTTCGGGGTATCTCTGTATGGTACAGGGAGATGAATTTTTGTGTAACCGACCATTTCACCCCAAAATTGGAGGTTGAGAGGGTAATGCAAAAATCTTAAATACAAACCCGCATCAAGTGATACCTCATTTTAAATGGCTTGATAAATGAAGAAGAATGGCACAAATTAAAGGTCTCCATCTTAACCCTGATGAAATTTCTTAAATTAGCAACTTTGTTTTCAACTTTGACTGGCCGCCAACTCAAATCACTCTAGCGGCCGCATTTTAAGTGCGATTTAGTCCAAATTTGGTACACACGTTGTTTGTCTACGTTGCTCCGACTGGTTTGCCAGCCAAAATTAATCCAACAACCGGAAATACGTTTTTTGACCGGAATTAATAATTTTTTAAAATTTTTCGTACGTCAATGAAATTATTTTAGAGTTTTGTCTAAAACATTAAATGTAGGATATTATTCTGCACATTTTGTTTTTTTACACGACCTTATAGCTCGCTTGGTTCCCCCAAAATCGATCAAAACGTAAAATACCATAAAAGTACGCTGTTTAATCCACGCAGTGGATTTTACCGTGGGGACATCTTCTGATCCGAGGCCGACGGCCGATTTTGTACGATGCGAGGGAAGCGAAGCTCATAACCCGAGGCAGCAAGGTCGAGGCTGATGGAGGCTTAGGTGCAAACCATCGACATATATACTTATAGTACTTATTGTTCGTTGGTGCAAACAAAGTCTACTAATATATTTCAGCTGTTCAGGGCTGTCGTGAGAAGAACAATTTCCCAAATAGTTGGTTGAATCCCTAAAACAAATGTACTTAATTTTTTTATTTGCTCAACTCACGTTAGTGGTTCAGCTGCGTGGTCGAATTATTTAAAAGTAGTTATTATTATTAATCTAGTCAATAATAAATGCACACTGTAGTAGGGATTTCTACGTCTATAGTATATCAATAGATAGAAACCACGGGGAGTAGAGGTTAAATGACCTGGTCCAGTTTGCTACAGTTGAAACACGGCGCTAAAGCCCGCCTCACACGTTGCAATTTGGTTGTAAAATCTGGGTTGTACAACCAAATTGTACAATCAGATTGCAACGTGTAAACGAGAGATTGTTACAATTAATTGGAATATTGGAAGATTGCAAGATTGGTGAAAATTTTGATCAATCATGCAATCGATTGTACAATGTGACGAGATTGTAAGGACAGATTGCAACGTGTAAACGGGCTTCCAATCTCCCGTCCAACCAAAACACTCAAAACAGTGTCGATTCTTCCCACAATCAGACTGCAGTTGTTTGAAGATGTCCACCATGACGGATTCTCGGGAATTCGTAGTAGGATTTATAGAACTTTATCGAAATTTCCCTTGTCTTTGGCAAGTGACTAATAAGGATTATGGTGACAGGTCCAAAAAATATCTCGCATACGCGGAATTAATTGAAAAGTTCAAAGAGTTTGACCGATAAAACCGCTGTTACCAAGAAAATCAGTAAATTACGCACAGTATACAGGAAGGAATATACTGTATATTAAGAAGAGAAAACCGGCACCTTGGTTTCTGTCGTCCCTTTCTCGCTTGTCTCACCAAACAAATTGCGTAAAGCGACCACAACAGCAACTCCTCCATAATGATCACAAGTCACAACTGAGGTTTACAAAGGAATAATTATTGTTTTTTTACCTTTTTATAGAATAGTTTGACCAATAAATTGTAGCGTGTGAACAGAAATACAATCTACAACCAAATTGTATCAATCACTTGGTACAACCACAATAATTGTAACAATTGATTGTAGCGTGTAAACAGAAATACAACCTAAAATCTGATTGTACAATTTGGTTGTACAACCCAGATTGTACAACCAAATTGCAACGTGTGAAGCGGGCTTAAGGTTCGAATGTAAATACTGGAGTGTGGTTTACTTTCGCCATACACTGCTTCCACATTAGTCAAACTGAAATAAAAGTAACTACGTAATCCAAGAACGTAGCCAATGTAAATACGAGTATAATAATTATGCAAATGACACAACCTTTTAGGGAAAGACAAGGTCCCACTTAGTGCTAAGTATCCTTATATATAATTCTGTAAGCAAAATTTTAGATTCAAAATTGTGGAAATTTGGTAAATCGAAGGATAATGGGAGAGGTATCAAATTAAAGGTATCGATTCAAGGAACGAGGGAAAAATATAAGTTTTTTCTAAAATTAAAAACTAAGGGGTTTTTGCGATCCCCGAAAAACTAAAAATCCTCATAAGAAATACATGAGAATTTAAAAACATACAACAGCTGTTCTGCAGTTTACATTAAAACATTTGGTATTAAATAAATAAATTAAAAACACAAAACAGCTGTTCTGTAAAATGATATGACAGTTTAAGTAAATTATATTTTTAAATAAAATCTGCTATTATTAACCTATAGAAGATACACGTTGACACACACATAGAGAAACCTTATAAGTGTTATTTTTGGAAGGTTGTATGGCTGTTCTATTAACTATTCATACATTTATACTAATAACGTCATAAAGAGGTAAAGTTTGTTTGTTAGTAAGTAAGGGGTAATCTCTGGCATTACCGAACCAATTGAAAAAATAGTTTTACTGATAAAAAGCTACACTTTACCTGAGTAACATAGGCTATAATTCATTTGTATAAAAACCTTTCTTTATTTCAATATTTGTAAATTTAGTCGGAAAAAATTCTTAGGTTAGGCCTAGAATGATAAACCAACACATGTATTTACATTTATTACCATAACAATAAATTGAATAAAAGAACAGATAATATATAGCTGTTTATTCCAATATTTCGATTAACAGCTGATTTCATAATTTGAAGCAATTATTTTTGTATTTCTAGATTTTAGGTTAGTGTTTTAAAGTGTAGACCTGAACCTTGCTGGTTCTTTTAACCATTACTATAACTGCTGTTATGAAATATAAGAAATAATTTGATTTGAACATTTATCATAATTTATTATCTTAATTTTGAGGTTATTATTATTAATCATATAACTTTATTATAAATAAAACATAACATTTGTTTTTATAAGGTTCCATTGGGGGTTGGCGTGCGGAGCACGCTGGGGTCTCCCCTAGTACATGTTTTAATTCTATTGTACAGGCGATTTTATGCTAGAGTTCCCTGGCCTGGGGCTACAAGGAAAGTGATGAATCGGAAGGAGTGCTTAGATTATTTTTACAAAAAATATTTAATTTGCCAAATAACACTCTAAATTATGTCTTGTTTTTAGAAACAGTGTTTGGAAAGGTTGATTTGTTTACATTAATAATTCACCTGGATTTTCTTTTAAGGATTTTACTTTCACCAACGAATAGATTGCCAAACATTCTTGCTAAAGAAATAATAAAAAGGGGTATTTACTGATGCCAGGCGTGGAAAGCGTTAGGATATAAATACGGGAGTGTTGTGGATATGAGAAATATTGATAGGTTACGTGAAAAGATGCTTAGCGTTATTGAAGCGGTCAAAGTTACTTGGAAAGGATAATGTTTACGGATTGCAAAAAATGCGACATATCACAAACAGTACCGATACCTCGAACTTCAACTCGGCGGTAAACATTATTTATCTGATAAATACGGTATCTAAACAATACGTTGGCTCATCAAAGCAAAGGCGGATCCTGTTGATTTAAACTATAAACCGTGGTGTATCGATATAATTTGGTTATGCTCCTTATGCAACTTAAATGAAAACGAAACAGTTTACAATTTTATTGTTGGCTGTCCTATCCTAGCCGATGTAAGAAATATGTGCTTTTTCAAAAGCAGTTTAAATCGGGAGGAATTTGAACTTTTACTGAACGGGAGAGATTGGTGCAGATTAGGTAAATTCATGAAGATTGCATGGAACTTTGAATGGGAATTAATAAATGAATTTAACTTTTAAATTGAAACCGAAAACAAAAACGCAGTTAAGGGTGCGTGGTGGGTTAAGGGGGAGTGGTGATATCTTTGATTTATTTTGTAAAAAGGATTACTGAAAATCTATTTATATATGTAAGTAATTTTAATTATGTAACTGGTACTAAATTTATTAATTCCGTTCTAATGTATATTTAATATATTGAGTGCGAGCGCGAGTGCCTGATTATATACGTATGTATGTGTGCTTGGATGGATGGATGGATGTAAAATAAGTAAATATAAATGGACCATAGTGTAAATCCTAACAATAAGTGACTTTGCCAACCCAGCTGACGGTCAAATGACCATGCTGTACAGTGCTATGTAAATCATAATTTTATTTTTTATATTCTATAGTTGATTATTAAATACATATATTTTTTATTTCTACGGCAGTATGTATGGATTACATGTCAAAATAAACTAACTTTTCTGTTCTATTCTCTATTCTATAATAATTGTTTAAATAAGAATATGGAGTAGTCTATTTTAATTTCATTTAAACTTTGTTTCGTCAAATGCATTAAGACTAGAACAGTAAATGAATAATTCACAAGATAGATGATATGCATACCATTTTTTCTTCAGCTGCAAGGATTTAGGTTACAATAAATACATTTTTGTCTGATTAACTAAGAACAAGACACCCTTCAAAAACAATTCTTTTAAAGGCAGTAAATAATTAAAGCAAATTTTATATTACTTCTAAAAATATCCATTTAGCTTTTCCACTTTATTTGAGTACTTTTCCTCCCAATTCACATTGAAACTTGAATTTGTTTAAACATAGTTTAAAAAAATATATATTTTGTATTAGTAGATTGAATCTCAATATTGATAAAGTCCAATAATTAATATAAATTATTGAAAAGAGAACACTTTTAAAATGTTCGTTTTATTTTTGTATAATCTTCGTTTAGGGATATCAAAGAAGTTCTGTTAGTGGTTTATGTGGGTGGCTGGGTTTTCCAATACTGTTCTTAGGTTGTGCTTCTGTGGTGTTATTTATTTCTTTTACGCACGATATAATAGAGATACAATGTAAAGGCGAGAAAATTTCCTTCTTGGATACACACCGTTGGCTGTTAGCTTCTTTATTATTGCACGCACCAGGTGTTACTGTTCGCAAATTTAGATTTCTATTCTCTTTTTTGTTTAGTTCGTCTGCTAAGTTTTAAAATCAAAACGGAAACCATTTTCGCAAGGTAAAAATATCTCCTTAAATTTTATGAATGTAGGCTTCGTATTTATAGCTTTTATATTTGAAGATTTTACCATTAACTAAGGGACGCCCCAATATATTTTAATGGAATTTTAGAAATTAAATTTATCAGTATTGTTTTTGTTGTACAATACAAAACATAGTTGTAGGAAAGACAAACTAAAACAATATTGTAAATGGACCTTTTTTTACAAAAAACTTATAGTGACATTGTTTATTTTATGTTGAAACAGTTTCTTTTTGACATACCACTAGTAATCGAAATATAGCCTACTAGTTATTCGGACATTTTCCATCATTTGTGTGTTAAACAATCAATAAACAAGCATAGAAGTAAGGCTCTCATTATTAAAAAAAGAACTATAATAACCCTAGTACTAAAATACAAGCTGAACCTTTACCTTTCGATTGTCTGTGGCCGTGAGGACTTAACTCGGTCGAGGGCTAGGAAACTAAACTTAATGAACAATAGGCCACTCCCCTAGCTGGCTGCCACTCCCCTAGCTGGCTGCCACTGCCCTAGCTTGCTGCCACTCCCCTAGCGGGCTGCCACTCCCCTAGCAGGCTGCCACTCCCCTAGCTGGATGCCACTCCCCTAGCTGGCTGCCACTCTCCTAGCAGACTGCCACTCCCCTAGCCGGCTGCCACTCCCCTAGCCGGCTGCCACTCCCCTAGCTGGATGCCACTATCCTAGCTAAATGCCACTCCCCTAGCTGGCTGCCACTCCCCTAGCTGGCTACCACTTCCCTAGCTTTCTGCCACTCCCCTAGCTGG
>JAGFPH010005216.1:28420-44121 GCA_018207615.1 Philaenus spumarius
AGTAATGAATACGTAGGCTAAATAAACTGTTTCAATTAAATGATTTAAAGTTTCATTCATTTTAATGCTACATAAATTAATGACATTTATACTATAATAAAGTTATAAAGTAATGAATAATAGGCTAAATAAACTGTTTCAATTAAATCATTCACAGTTTCATTAATTTTAATGTTATATAAATTAATAAAATGTATACTATAATAAAATTATAAAGTACCTAATGAATAAATAGGCTAAAAATCTATTTTAATTAAATTATTTAAAGTTTCATTTATTTTAATGCTGCATATATTAACGTCATTTATACTATAATAAAATTATGAAGTAATGAATACATAGGCTAAATAAACTGTTTAACTTAAATTATTTACAGTTTCACGAATTTTAATAATATATAAATTAACCTCATTTATATTGCAATCAAATTATAAAGTAATAAATACAAAGGCTAAATAATCTATTTCAATTAAATTATTTACAGTTTCATTAATTTTAATGTCTTAATCGCTGTAGGATATGAATTAACAGTACTAAACTATACAGGTCAAGTAGCTTAATACCTCTCCGTAGGGTATAAGGGGTTTATTAACATAATGCTGCATATGGTTTCGTATGTAGCTGTATTGATTAATTACGCTATTATATTAAACAAGGAATTAGCAGGAAAGTTGTTTAAGAAAAATTACTTTCACTTATTAGTTTGTATTTAAAGTATAGTATATTTAATAGTGATATTAATTTTTGAAATTAAGGCACCATTTAGAGATTTAGAAATGGGTGAAACATTATTATTTATTTAAAGTGTTACGAATTATTAACAGCCATACCAAACGAGTTGAGTGGCTGTTTATAAGTAAGTCAGTATAAACAAACAAATTAAAAAGAAGGTGGAACACTATCGTCCAACCACAAATTTGTATGATAATAAATGAGAAAATATTTAGGAGCAAACTGAACTTGTAATGGGACTAAAACCTGATTGAGATTATTATAAATTCACTCAAATTTTGTAACTGTTATTATTTAGATTATTATTAATTTATTATCAAATCTAATTTTAAGAAACTAAAGCACGTTTCTCAATAAACTTATTTCAATAAAAATATCCAAAAATATTTGATAATTTTCCTTTTCCTTTTAGACTTGTAATTATTGTGTCCTGCACTTTTAACCTTAACTTAAAGGATTCGTTGCAAATACGAATATAACGTGACCCTTATTAATCTATACTAATATTATAAAGTGGTAAAGTTTTTGTTTGTTTGTTTGTTGGGTAATCTATGGAACTACTGAACCGATCGAAAAAATAGTTTTACTAATAAAAAGCTACACTATCCCTGAGTAACATAGGCTACAATTATTCATTTTGACAAAAACCTTTTTTATTTAAATATTTGTAAATTTAGTCGGAAAAAATCTTAGTTAGGCATAGACTGGTGAATCATCACATGTGTTTACATTTATTATCATAGCAACCAATTGGATAAAATATCAGATAAAACAGCTGTTTGCAAAATATTTCTACTAACAGAAATTATTTAAATTTCTATCTTTTAGGTTAGGTTTTTATTAAAGTGTAGACCTGAGCCTTGCTGGTTCTTTTATCCTTTATTATAACTGATGTTATAAAATATACGAAATAATTTAATTTGAACTATAATGATATCTATTTTGATGTTATAATTTTTAATTAATTAATCTCGAAATGTTCAATTGAAATTATTATCTTTTGAAATTTTGTAATTTACGTTTTCTAAAATATTATGAAAATATTCAAATATAGTCTCATCACCTATTGGCCCTACTCAATTCAAGCCAACGGTTCTGATTTGAATATCTAAACTTGTTTTATTATAAATAGGTTATAAATCTATAACTTCTACTACTACTAAGTAACAACTATATTATGTTACATTAACATATTAAACATTTGTTTATTATACTTCTATTGTACAAATAATATTTATAACACATTAATTGGACTAAGATTTCTTCAATACTTTATAGAAATATCAAAAATGTTTATAGGTATGCCCCTAGGCTTAGCTCAGTCTTTACACAATAATTTAAGTTCATAGAATATGTTTAATAATTATTCGGATCTCGGGGTAGGCACTCGGCTGGAATGATTGTATTATTTGGTCTTAACGCACACATAAATTGAATTTACAGAGAAAGAATTTAGAAAGAATGTTTAAAAGATCAATTTTCCTTGTAGTAGTTAAATTAACAATTTTAGGCCTTTCAAATAGTTCTTATAGATATATAAATGTTTTTAGAAGTTATTTGCCAGAGTATACCACTCTCTGTATAATTGACACTGATTCTATTCACTTCTTTATATAAAGAATATTTGCAAAAATTCGATTGTACAATTTGAGTTCTTTACGGACTGGAGGCTGTATTGTAATGGAATTGTTTTCTTCAAAATGCCCGCTTCCTTTGTTACCGGACGGATTTTATCTGTATTTAGTTAACTCTTTTGTTGAAACGGTTGTATTCTTCCGCTGCACCATATAGTCCTGGTATTTTAATTCTTTTTGGGATAATAGGCAATTTGGGTTTACACTAATCATTTCTAACATTTATATTCGTTATTATAATTAAATTGGTTTGTTATTTCTTTAATATTTAAATAGTTAAAGGTTGATTTTTATCGAGTTTATACATATCAGCTGTTCTAGTTTTTGGGACGTTGAATTGTTTTCAGTAGGTTTTACTTTAAATTATTTTTTCTTGTTCAATATTTTTACAATGTTTACGATTTAAACTAACAGATGTTTTACATACAAATAATAATTGCAACTAATGAAATCTTACAGTTTTCTACAAGCTAATAATTATTTTCTTTAATACATCGAAATCCGTGGTTGAGTTAACCTACGTTTGGATGCTGGAAGATGGCTGACGTTTGATTTTTGTTGTTTATTTATAAAATGATGTTTTGCTACAAATAAAGTTTGGAATCTGGTGAAGTGAATTTAAATAAAGATATGTGAAGTTCTAATTGTATTGTGGTGTGATTAATTTATGTGTAAACGTCTACAATTTTGAATATTTATGATTTAAATTCTAGGCCTATCTTGGACATTTCTAGGGTTTGTCTTTTGATCTTGAATTAATATCTGGATGGTTTGTTTGTGATCAGTTGTATATGATTTTCTGTTATTTAGACCTAGTAATGTAGATCGATGTTCTTAAAGTCGCGTTTACACCGGAGTTGGCAACCAAAAATTGCCAACTTCGATTGCAGACGCTAGTTGCCGATGGAAGTTTGCAACTTGTACTTGCAACCTGGGCACATAGTTTGTTTTTATGTCTGCAACCTGCAACGTGCAACCAAAAAATCAGACAGTATGTAGAATGTCGAGTGCTGAAGAGGTTGTTCTTGCTGCGGCAGCGTGTGTTATTTTATCAAAATGTAAAAGACCGAGAAGATACTGGGTTCGACCTTCATTGCAGGCAAGAGCAAGGTATAGCGGCAGCGATCTTTTAAATGATTTGAATCGAGATGATACAGATCCTTTGACGGGAGAATTGAGATGCGATGGCAGTATAAAAAACTTTTTAAGAATGTCGAGTGACGATTTTGAAAGTTTAATTGTTGGTATTGGACACATAATTAGTAAACAGGATACTAACTACAGGAAAGCAATTCCAGTGCGAGAAAGATTGGCCATTACATTGCGCTTTTTGGCGAGTGGCGACTCTTATACTAGTCTCAGTTATTTGTTTAAAGTTTCCAAAAGTGCGATATCTATTTTAGTGCCAGAGGTTTGTGAGGCTGTTATAGGTTTCCTGCAGGATAACATACAGGTGAGCAAAGAAAGAAAATTACTAAATATTGTTATTTTTAGATACCTTTTATTTGTTTACGTTGTGCACTGAGTTAATAAATCTAGACAAAAGTAGTTGCAACCTGGTAGTGACTTGTTAATAAAATATGAACACAAAGTTAAGTTAATGTTTCAAATACAATGTAGAATAATATTATAGTAACACAATTCATAAAATCAGAAATAAATGTATAAAACAAAAAAAATACAAATCAAACAAAGAAACTCTATAGATTAATTAATGTATTGGCATCTTCATCACCCCCGTAAAAGTCATCACCCCATACTGCTTTGTCTGTAGACGTGTCCACCACCGGTTTCAAGATTGATGGGGAGTTTTCGAAGCCATCTTCATAATTTCCAGCCGGGCATGAAGACGACTCCTGTAGGGACAGTGAACTGGAACAGCCAGAATTTGATTGTGGCTGCCTATTAAATTCGTGCATTTCCACATCAAATAATATGTCACTAATTCTGCGCTTAGCAAGTGCTACATACCTTTTATCAGAACATTTACGTAATTCACAAGCAACAAGATAACCAAAAATGTCAAATTCGTCTTTTTTTTTTAAATTGCTCCCCACTTCCTTCATTACGGAATAAGCTTCATCAGCCATGGTGTTGCGTCGTCTTTTATTTAAAGGCCTATGCTGGGCTACGCTCGGAGGAGGAGCACAGCTGATCGAAGTAGGAGTTTCACCAGTGGAACTTGAGGCTCGTGAAGTCTGAGTGGGCAATTCTTCGTGTAGGTTCACGTTAACATTGTTGTCTTCTGTTACCTGAAAAAAAAAAAAAACAGTTCAGAGGTTTAACTTCATACCAATTGTTTATGTGTATTTGTACATAAATTCCCAATATTCAATTAATAGTTGTTAAAAGACGAATCCAAGTTGCTTATTACAATTTTGTGTTACTTGTTAAACTTATCGTGCATACTTTTGCATAATAGAAAACAGCTTTCCGCTAGTTGGATTCATTAATTATACTAACGATTAAAATTGAGATAGTTAGATAAAGCTGGAGAGAAACTGTCTACGTTTCCACGGGAATCGAAGTAGGGTGTAAACCCCGTTTTTATTTACAAATCCATTAGTTTTGTTATGACCTCTGCAATATTTGATCACTTTTTTTCTCTGGTATTTTCAGCTACCTACAACTGAAGAGGAGTGGTTACATCACGAAAAAGAATACAATGACCTGTGGAACTTCCCTCACTGTATCGGGAGCATGGATGGTAAACATGTTAGTTTACAAGCCCCAATAAATACTGGAAGTGAGTATTTCAACTACAAGTCGGTTTTCAGCATCGTCTTATTTGCAGTAGTTGACGCTAATTACTGCTTCACCTACGTTTCGGTAGGCAACCAAGGACGACTGTCAGACGGCGGAGTGTTTGCTCATAGCTCGTTGCAAAAACTTTTACAAAAATCAGCTTTACGTCTTCCAAAACCGAGATACTTGCCAGGTAGAAACCTTCCTGTACCCTCTGTGCTCCTGGCTGATGACGCCTTCCCCTTACAGCCATCAATAATGAAGCCATTCCCGGGACTTCACGATAAGGGAAGCTTGGAGCGTATCTTCAACTACCGACAGTGCCGTGGTCGACGAGTTGTCGAGAATGTATTCGGGATAGTATCGGTTGTATTCAGGGTTCTGAGGAAACCAATGCTTCTTGAACCAGAAAATGCTTCAAGAGTTGTGTTGACATGCTGTCATTTACATAATTTTTTACGTAAAAGTAAATCGTCGACTGCCTCGTACAGTCCATCAGGAGCTTTTGATTACGAAGACACGACCACAGCAACACTAGTGCCTGGAGAATGGAGAGTGGAGGGAATGCCTACTACTACTCTACTGAGACTGAAACGGATCCCTAAAAAACCCTCACACCTCGCAAAAGAAATTCGGAAGGAATTAAGTGCGTACTTCATGAGTGCTGAGGGGTCTGTTCCTTGGCAAAACAACTATTAAAGGGGAAAACTACCAACAAGAAATTAATCTGTTATTTGTCTGCTATACTGGTAAATCAGTTTACTTGTAACATTGAACAATATAACAATTTACCTATTTGTTACATTTAACAGGTACTCTTGAATGTTGTTGTAAATTGCGTATGATATGTTCATTTTACTGTCATTAGTGTAAATATAATTATCTTACTTGTGCTTGTGTGTCATTTATTCCAGCGTCACGGCTAAATGTTGGAGTTGTTTTGTCTTGTAAGAACATGAGGTGGTCAAAAGCAAACCATTTTGATTTTGAGCAGGCTCCAGAACCACTTTTTCCCTTCTTAAGAATTCGTTGGAATGTTGTAATCAAATTCCTCATTTTAGACTGGACTTCAGGTTTGTTTACTTTTATTTCCTGGGAAATTTCATTCCAAGCATAATTTTTCAAATTTTTGTTTTTAAAATCCGAAAGGGCTTGGTTCCACAAGACAGGCTTCTCTCTAAACAACTCTATCAAAGTAATGACCTGATCATTTGTCCACTACACTTCACTTAACAGATTTTCCATTGCACTAGCACAAACAACAACCATACACAACAACTCACGACGACTCGTTAATAACTGGAACCCGCTGGAACTGAGGAACTGACGCAGCGCGACCACGTGGAGCTGACAGGCGGGAGGGGTAGCGGGGTTAGTTGCAGACTCAAGTCGCAGCTCAAGTTGACGCTGCAACTCGCATTGCCGACCGGGGTTGGCAACCGCCTTTGATCTTTACCGACTCCGGTCGGAAAACCAAATTTCGGTTGCCAACTCGCAAAATCGGTCTGCAACTACCGGTCGGCAATGCGAGTTGCAGTTGTTTTAATGCGTGCAACTCAAAATTGCCGATAAAGGTCGGCAATCATTGGTTGCCAACTCCGGTGTAAACGCGGCTTTAGGCTTGATTATCGAGATAGTTTGGTTTTGTTAGGTACTTTATGAATATAGGTTATGTTGCTATTAGCCAAGTGTTCCTAACCTGTTGTTTAGGTAGTTTATGTGATTTGTGCTGTTATAGAACATTTAACTTTATTTACCATTTTAGTTTTGGGGTTATTATTAATAATATTATAAAGATTTAAAAGTTGTTTGTTTATTTGTTTGTATGTAAAGGGTAATCACTGGAACTACTAAACCGATTGAAAAAATAGTTTTACTAATAAAAAGGTAGGCTACACTATCCTTGAGTTTTGATTTAAGGGTTATAAAATTACTAAAACAAATATTAAATGTTATACTTTCCTTAAAGCTAGAGAGTAGATATTTTTTACATTTATTTTTTACAACATAGATAAAAAAGTGTCATAGATACTAGAGAATAAACCCTTAATAAATTAAGGAATTTAAAAATAAGAAACCACTATGTTACATCCTAATTCAAATAAATAAGACATATTAGAATTTAATAGTAGGGCCTATTTATATAAAATAACCTGTTTGCATTTGCTTCGAAGCCAGTCTCCGCGGGGGTTAGCGAGCATAGAGAGCAGGGGGTGAAGCACTCAAATTATGAAATAAACATTTTTCTTTTCACATTAAATGTCCTCCTATATTTAAGAAATAAATGGGTTCTTTTTTGAATTTGCTGTTATTCTATTGTTTGTAAAAAAGAGGAAGTAAAATCCATTCAGCATAAACCTCACAGAGCGCAATCTGAATACCGCTTGCAATGCAACCTCGTTTTATCTGCAGCGTGTTCTAGATTTATTATAATTAGAATGGAAAATATTAATTTTTATCTTACAGAGTGTGAATTATTTTCCAAGTGTAAAGTTTATTCTAGTTTCTTTAGATTCTTTAGTTTCTTTAAAATGTGACACAAAGTTATGTAAATCAAACATAACAAAAAGTAACATCTTTACGTAATAAATATTGAACTTTAAATGGAGTCATATAAACAATATTTGGCATTATAGGCTTAGTTTGTCAAATTATAATAACTAGCTGGGATGAACCTTGTGAATATTTCGCAAGTTAGGAGTATTGCGAACCTGATTTAATACATCGATTGAATTAAGTAAATTACGTTTATTTATTTAAGTTGGTCTGATTTGATTGGTTTGTGTGATAGATTACACTTGCATACACAATGTAAACAATATAACCAACAGCTGTCATGTTAGTTAAACAGATTGTTAATACATGGCGCCTTCAATTGGGAACCATATGAAGTATAATATACAAATTTGTGTATTCAATCTTTGCAACAAAAACCTGAATTTTAATTGAATTCGTCTATTTTTCGTTAATAGCGGGGAACATAAGCTTCAAAATGATGCTTGAATAAAATACATTTTGATGAAGAATTAAGGGAGATATCGCTTAGCGACAAAAAAAAAAAAAAAAAAACACATTTTTGTGAAATAATATATAAGGATTATTATAAGTGATATTAATTGTAAACAAATATTTATTGTCTATGACAGTTAAATTATTATTTGTCTGGTATATTACATGTGTTATAATATTTCTTCTATATGTTTCCAACTTCTGTTTTATAATAGTCAGATTTTCATAACACAAAAACATAGAAGGCATTAATTTCAATAAATGTTTGCAGACTTATAGTTTTGATATTTTTGAAATGTTTTTTTAATGAAGTAGATATTATTTTGTCATCTCGAACACATCTCGTAATTATTGTAAAAACAAAAATATGGTTATACAAAACTATCAAATATGATTTAGATATTACCCTACAAAAAAGCAACAGCGATATCAAAAAGCATTGTTTGTATGAAAGTACCAAAATAGAATATGGGATGTTTTTCAGCAAACTAATTACATTTCAATACTTTTCACTCTCGCAACCTAGCTGAAGCCCATTTACTAGAGTGGGTGTAACATTGAAAGTTAATGCCTGGAAATGCTATTTATGCGATGTATTATGCTTGAATATCTTAATCGCTCTAAAGCAAAGCTTTTACCTTTTCACACTTTTAAAATACAAAATAGTTATTTGCAACGTAAATGTTCATAAAGTGATATTTGAAATGCTTTATAAATTTGAATTGCTAATTTACCCTACAGGTGCTGATTAGATTTTCCTCAGTGCTAAGTATATTTCGGGCTACGCGTAAACATTCAAACAAAAATGTATTCTATAATTGTAGGCATAAAATATATTATCATGTTGTACCAGGTGACTTAAAAGTCCCACCCGCCCCTATTATTATTTTTTTTTTATTAATGGAAATAGACAGATTTGCTTTGGGGATTGTTAATATGAACAAAAATGGAATAAATTTCAACCCCTACCCCCAAAATGGGGTATTTTAGGGGTAAGTCAAACATTTTAAATGAGAACCCCTATTGAGTGACACCGCATTTTAAAGGCCTTGATAAAAGAAGAAGATCGGTGCAAACCAGAGGTCTGTATGTTGACTCTATCCAACATGATGACCAATCAAAGTTATAATTTTTCCCCATTTAAATAGCATTAAAATGTTAAAGATGATTCATCTGTTATTTTTTACAAGGATTTCATCCAGTAGGTCACTCAATCTAAGTTATAAAACATAGTAATTAGTATAAAAACAGTAAAGGTAAAGTTCTCTGGAATTCCCAGGAACTGGACTTTCGGTTGATACAACCTTGCAAATGCTTTGTTATTCATAACTTGTGCATGTTTGTCGACCCTAATGGTAAAAGTGTAGACTACTATTTCTTGATTGAACATATATACGTTTCAATTATATTATGCACGGACGTCATTATTTTTTTGCTACGATAAAATGGAGCACTTTAACATTTGATATGCTTAAATATATAGAAACATTTCAATAAGTCTCTAAATAACTTAAGGGTCTGCTCCAGTAAACAAGAAAGCAACCGGAAACGAAAGCGCTTCTCACTATATCCCTATCTAAACAGTGCAATTTCTTGCAGCTGAACGCTTTGACATTGCCTGATTTCAAACCATTTTATAAGTCTATCTTTTTTAATTGAATGTACAAAAAAAGAAAAAATGAATATTCTTTATAAAATTTCGGATCCGGCTTGCAAATTATTTTTCATTATTAATTTTTTATTGTGTTAGGAAAAAAAAATCAAACTTTATACTTACAAAATGTCAATTACATAACAAATCAAAAGCATTAAAAAAAACTAAATTGCAAGACGGATGCTTATTGTGACTGTGCTTAAAATGAGACCTTGCAAACAATTTTATGATAAAAAATAAACGAAATAAATGGTTTGAAATTTAACATTGCTCTTATGGGATAAAAATCCAAGATGGCCGCCACTACAGCAGACCCTTAAATGCGAATCACATTTTGATCCTTAGTAAAACGAGTAAATCCGTATTAGAGAACTATAAATAGTATATCAGGACGAGACAGGCCGAAACTCTATTAAACGTAATTGACTTTGCTTCCTTTGAGATAAATACGTGGAAATAGCCGTGTGGGTTAGGTGATTGATTGGGTCGATAGCGGTGACCATTTTGGCGGTATTGAATGTCCTATTAATTAATTGTTTTGAGGTATACCTTTATGTTGGATATAAAGTCGTTTAATGTATTTCAATGTGATTTCTCCTTCATATAATAAAATTTTGAGTTTAGATAGAATAACAGGGTCTGCCGTAGTGGCGGCCATCTTTAATGTTGATCCCGTAAGATTAATGTTAAATTTAAAACCATTTATTTATTATTCACGGGGAGCCAAGCATTGTGCATTGAAATTACTCCCCATACGGGGGTTGGCGTGCGAAGCACGCAATGCTTTGTGTGTTGAAGATACTCCCAAATCGGGGGTTGGCGTTCGAAGCATGCAATGCTTTGTGTATTGAAGACACTCCCAATATGTGGAATGATGTGCGAAGCACGCAATGCTTTGTGTATTGAAGATACTCCCAATATGTGGAATGACGTGCGAACTATTTTGCAGCTATTCAGCATCGTCGTGAATAGACCTATTTCCCAAATTGTTGGTTGAAACCCTAAAACATAGGCCTATTAACTTTATTTTGGAAATTTGCTCAACTCACGTCAGCGGTTCAGCTGCGTGGTCGAATTATTGATACTCAAAACATACCGAAACAAAATGCATTGCTAGTGTTGTATAAAATATTTTACATACTAAGCCCCCCTTAGTATAAGCTTACATACATATGTAAGCCCCTGTGAAAAATCACAGGCTGATTAATTAGATACACATCAGAAATACATCATTTAAAAAACACACTATTAAAAGACAACATTAAGGAATACGTCTTATCTAGGCCTACATAACTATGCTGACGGGGATTTTTAACTCGGTAAATGTGTACAATAATAAAGATTATAAAACTGTAGGCCTACTTGTTAAACATTTTTATTTATATACGTTATTATATTTAAAGAACGATAAAAATACTATCTTTTAATTGCTTTTAATTTCAAATTGATAGATCAAATGATTTAGAAGCTATTTCATATTACAGTAAAGAAATTAATAATGGAATATGTTTATATGTTATACTAAGATGTGCGAATGTTTCCGAAGTTAAACGAATATTTATCTCTTCTTTAAATTTGTATAAACAAATATAATATTGTTGATTAAGGTTGTATTTACATACAGTTTATAACCTCAAAGCAAATATTATTATTATTATTATAGCATACATTATTTCTATAACTCTTATTAAAAAAAATCAACCACAAGAAATTATAACGACTGAAGTTGTAAACATAACCCCAAACTATAATCTACTATCTACACTATGCTTGTTTACGTGTTACAGATAATGGGTGAAATCGGCTGTTTAGATGTACGATTGTCTCCGAAGTTAAACAAATAGGTTTCTTTTCTTTAAATTTGTATAAAAAATAATATTGATGATAAAAGGTTGTATTTTTATTCATTTTATAACCTCAAAGCAAATCTTATATAGTATTATAGCCTACATTAGTTATTTTACTCATGTTTTAAAAGAAAATCAACTTCACAAGACTCATATTGATTGAAGTTGTAAACATGACCCCAAAGTACAATATTTGCTAGGTTTGTTTTAGTATTACAGATGTTGTGTGAAATCAGCTGTTATATTATAATGTTACTCACGTACGTACGTACGTACTCTCACTTTTATAGGAGTTGATTAAATTAATTTTCCAGGTCGAATGATTTGTTTCTTCGTTTTATTGTTACATCTGTTTGAATGGGTGAATAAACCCTCTCAATAACCAACAGCAGGGTGGGATACATTCCATATTACTATTAATTATACTTAGAGCCGGCTCGATTACATGGAATGGTTGCCATCCGAATTGTAAACGAAGGTCTATAATGCGCAGACTCCCATTACGCTCGCAGTTTGGTTGGCGGACACAGCTTCAGTTTTACTTGAAACTCAGATGTAGCAACATATGTTCGGGGTTTCATAAATTTTTTGGTTTATTAAGATAATCTATTCCAACCGTCACGTGATATAACCGTACAAAATTGTCTGTGTTGTAAACTGTAATGTGGTGATTGTGCATAAGGAGCTGTTGTACAACCAATTTGGTCGTTTTGACATTATTAGGAACTCGATAATCTGTAAGTAAAATTTATGGTTCCTTGTGCAAGTATATTTTTTATTCTTTACGAAGAAATTTACCACATTTAATAAACACTTTGCGTAAATTATTGCTGCTTTTAAATTATACTTAACTAGGTGAAACCCCTGCGTGCTCCGCACGCCAACCACGTTGGAACCTTCTACACACATAACCATGTTATGTTTTCTTTATAATAAAGGTGTAGGATTAATAATAACCCCAAAGCTAAGACGGTAAATAATATTAAATGTTCAAATCAAATTATTTCGTATATTTTATAACAGCAGTTATAATAAAGGTTAAAGGAACCATAAAGGCTACACTTTAATAAAAACCTAACCTAAAAGTTAAAAACACAAAGTTTGAAATTAACTATTAATGTAAATATTACAGTAAACAGCTGTTATCTGTTATTTTATTAAATTTGATGCTATGGTAATAAATGTAAATACATGTGTTGATTTATCAGTGTAGGCCTAACCCAAGGGCCTAACCTAAGAATTTTTTCCGACTAAATTTACAAATATTGAAATTAATGTTTTTACCGAAATGAATTATAGCCTATGTTACTCAGGGATAGTGCAGCTTTTCATTAGTAAAACTATTTTTCAATCGGTACAGTAGTTCCAGAGATTACTCCCTACATAAAAAAAAACTTTACCTCTTTATAATATTATTTAAATAACAGAAAAAAAGTTAATGTGTGCGGTCGTGAGACCCCCGTCAGGAACGAAGTCCATTACGCCTTTTCTTCAATTCTATTACCAGCCTTAACGACAATATACATACATCATTTTAATCTTTCAATTGTCTTTTATTTTTAGATTGTTTTTTATACAAATATTTACTGTTCCCATACGTTTAATGTTATTATAATAAAGGTGTAGAATTAACTATAACATCAAAGCTAAGATGGTAAAAACAGTCAAACGTCCATTCATTGTAAATACATTCAGTAAACATAAAATATTGGTTCTTCAGTCTTGGCATAATATAAAATTATTGTTTGTATGTTTCATTTATTTTACCTTTATTAACGGCAACATACATATAATAATTTTAGGTTAGACTTAACATTATTTTCTAGGCCTAACCTAAAATTATTGTATGTATGGTGTGGTTGAGACAGGTAAATTAAACTAAATATACACATAATAATTTTATGTCAGGCCTAGACTGATGAACTAACATGTTATGTTTATTGAGTGTATTTCTGCGCTTGACGATAATATCAGTACTACGCCGGGCGGAACCGATCGACTCTAAATTTAAACTGACAACCAAAACACATGTTCATTGCCATAGCAACCAATTTGGTAACGCTTTTTTCGTTACTCGTATTTTGTGTATTTGTAACACTTTTTTGTAACGCATTACAATAATTTTACGTTAGGCCTAGACTTAAAATTACTTTCTAGGCTTAACCTAAAATTATTGTATGTATTTTGCCGTCAAGGCAGGTAAAATAAATTAAATGTACACGCAATAATATTAGGTTACGCCTAGACTGATGAACGAACATTTTTTGTTTATTAAATGTGTTTCAACGCTAGACGCTATCTGAACTACGCCGGACGGAACCGATCTTCTCGTAATTTAAATTATTGATGAACCAAAACACATGTTTCTTGAATGTATTTACATTCATTGCCACATCAACTAATTTTATAACGCTTTTTCGTTACTCGTATTTTATATTTGTAGTTGCCGTAGCAACCAATTAATAACACTTTTTTCGTTACGCATTACATTTTATATTTTTTGTTGACTACTACCGCAACACGCGTTAAGGAACTTCGTTCCAAAAACACATTTAAGCACAAAACACATTTTGATCTTGTTTTTTACTTTCTCCCCCTATACCATAGTATATGGAGAAAGTATTGTATTCGTCAAAATTTTCGAGTTTGAGTTTTTGATGGAAATATCCGTTTTGGGTCCCCCTGAACCTAAAAAAGTGGTTTTCGGAGTGATGTCTGTGTGTGTGTCTGTGTGTCTGTGTGTCTGTGTGTCTGTGTGGATGTTATCATACCTAGAGCCTAAACCAGTCGTCCGATTTTGATGAAATTTGGTATGGAGGTACTAATCCACGGTATCTCCAGGCGTTTTTTTCATTTTTGTGAATTTTTTATTTTTAAGGGTAATTTTCCCATAAAAACCCATAAAATATCGGAAAAATTAACTTTTCTCAAAAACGGCTCTAACGATTTTGATTAAAATTTTACAGTTTATTAGGGACCTAAAGTACTATAAACTGTAAAATTTTAATCAAAATCGTTCGAGCCGTTTTTGAGAAAAGTTGATTTTTCCATTATTTTATGGATTTTTATGGGAAAATGACTTAAAAATAAAAAAATCACAATAAATTGGTAATAGTATTTTTTTATTAAGTTTCTATAATGAGGGAGAAAGTATGTGTCAGTTTCCTGATACCGTTTATTATTGTTTAGTGCCTTGAGATCTGATTTAGAAAATCTATAAATCAAAATGTGTTATAATATTTAGAGATGTATTTCAATCTGAATTTTAATTGTAATGAAAATTTAATTTTAGTAAATAGCTGCCAACATAAATTGTAATAATGCCATAACTAGTAAAATACGTTTGAAAGCAACAGTTAAATATAAACTCTCTATACATTATATAACAAATTCATGTCTATTCGTTCGTATATAATAACAGAATAATATACATACAATATTGTAGTTTTTACTGCGTTGGTGTGGGATGCAGGGTTGAATAAACCGATTATTACACGTAACTTAACTATTATCCTTCATCCTTTTGTTTTGACAGTTAAACCATCCGATAGGGAATCAAAAGCGCTACAAAAAGATGTTTTGACATTTTTTTGTTAAAATGTACGTTTTTTGAGTAATTTTCAAACAACCGCCATTTTGAAACTTATGATTGGATTTAATCGATTGTTTTTCTTAAGATTTATCATTGTTAGGTTAAACTTCGTGCCATGTTTGAACTGAATCAGTCAAGCCGATCTCTAGATACGAACTATTTTGTACAAAAAACAAAATGGCGGATATCTAGAAAAAGAAGCTTTTTTTTCACTTTTTTTGCACTTTTTTTTTCTTATTTTGACCCATAGAACCATTCCCCGAAGTTTAACACTTTACTTATGGGTCACTCTGTTCCTAAACCTCAGTTTTATTAATAAGAGGTCCCCCGTTTCTATCTTTACAACGCTTCGTGAATCAATGGCTTTACACGTACAGAAGCTAATAAACGGTCAAGTACCAAGTAGATTCCGTACGTCGGAGAAGTAACTGTTTTCAAACGTAACTAACGTTTTATTTAATAAACAAACGGGAATTCTATAAAAGCCG
>JAGFPH010005216.1:54885-66407 GCA_018207615.1 Philaenus spumarius
TTAATTTGGTATTTTCGATGAAACTACGATTGATTAGGACAGAGGCACTTCGGTGTGGATGCGGTTTCCTAGGTCCTGACGCGTGCGCAGTAAGGTCAGTTTTTTTGTGCGAATGACATGATTTTATACATATGATAGAGAGAGATATAAAAGTAACAAAAAACGCTGTTGGTTGTTAAAAGAAAATTTGCCAAGTAAGTTGGTATGGTAATAAATAGAAATGATTTCAAGAAATGTGTGATGGAAGCGAAGGTCTAACCTAAAATAGTGTTAAGCTTTTGGTTTAAATCTGCTGTTTTATTTAAAATAAGAGACAACAGAATGATGTTTGAGTTATAATACAGTAAGCCTTTAGTGTTGATTTTTGTCAACCTAACCTAATAAAACCGGTTAGTTGAGGATAATAATTTACTGATTCTAAATTTGTTAAGATGGTTGTTATGGTAATTAATGTAAATGCATTCTGCAAACATTCATTAGAAACATTAGCAAAGCTTGTGATGCTAAGCTTTTGATAAAAATTAACCGTTTTACCGGTTATAGGGATGGGAGTTAATCCCGGTATATTAACTATTACTCTTTAAAAAATAAAAAGTTTGACAAATCCTTTCTTAGTGTGCTTCTATGATCCCACAAGAATTTACCTTTAAATATTCGTATTTGTATCTTGAGTAATTATTGTTCTACGTTGAATCTACATCAGCCAGTCAGGACAAAGTCGTGTATACGTATAAACTAAGGCTGCGGCCACGCTAGGCGACCTGGCCGCTGCGACAAAGAAAAAACAGAAAAGCATTGAATAATAGAGGTTTGGCCTCGCTAGGCGACCCGCGACCAGCGACAGCAAATAGAACGCTTCCACGAACGTTTTCTAGTCGCAGCGACAAGTAAGCTCCATTTTATCTAATGGAGCCGGCCACGCTAGGCGACAGGTCGCTATATGTCTCTCCACCTGATTAATGTGCGCTCGATGTTAGTTCAGTGTTTTCAGTAGTACTGTTGTAAGTAATGTTTCTCTTTTTGAAATAACCATGCCCTTTGAAGCTGATATTTTTATTAATGAAAATAGTTTACGTCAACATCTTTCGGATATAACTTTTAAAATTATCTTCAGTTTTAGCCATAGATCAAAGTTAAGTTAGTGAGAGAGTACGTTTTTAATTTTGTAATTGTTTATTTAAACAATAAAAAAAGCGATAAATAAATTAACTAAAATGTTGTTTAGTGAATTCTTGTAGCTCTTGATGATACCTTTCCTTTTAAATGTAGCTAATTGTTGTTACTCATAAACATTTTGTGAAAATGCTGAAAAATTCAGCATTAAATTATTGTTAATTTTTAAGCGGTATTTATATATATATTTTGAATAACTATTTTTTAAATTTCGATAGTTTAAATAAATACTATTTAAAAAAACAGACTAACAGACATCGTTGGCTGTGGTTCGGATTCCACGTAAAACTGTAGGTCCCGTCTTCATTTGCCTTAGGACGTTAAAAAAAAAAATAAATAAAAAAACAGACTTTATCTAGATCTACCTATGATGACGGTGATTTTTAACTCGTAAATTGTATACAATTATAAGGATTGTAAAACTGTGGGCCTATTTGTTAAAATTTGTTTTTATACTCATTATTATATATCAAAATAAATAAAAATATTATATTTTAATTTCTTTCTATTTATAGCTCGAATGATTTTGGAGTTGTTAATATTATAATAAAGAAATTAATAATCGAATATGTTTGTATGTTATACGAAGATGTATGAATGTTTCCGAAGTTAAACGAATGGGTATCTCTTCTTTAAACTTCTATAAATTAATGTATTCATAATAAAAGGTTGTATCCATATTCATTGTATAACTTCAAAGCAAATCTTATAACGTATTATAGCCTACTTTATTTCTTTAACTCATATTTAAAGAAAATCAACTTCACAAGACTTGATATATTGATTGAAGTTGTAAACATAACTCTAAAGTATAATCTACGGTAGGTTTTGTAGATGATGGGTGAAATACACATCAGAAATACATAATTTATAAAAATACTATTTAAAAACAACAGACTTAATCAAGTCCTACCTATGCTGACGGGGATTTTTAACTCGGTAATAATTGTGTACAACTACAAGGATTATACAACTGTAGGCCTAATTGTTAAAATTTTGTATTTATATTCATTATTATATATCCAAATAAAGATAAAATCATTATATTTTAATTGCTTTCTAACTTCATATCGATAGGTCAAATGATTTAGAAGTTATTAATATTATAGTGAAGAAATTAATTAATAATGGTTATGTTTACAACTTCAACCAATAATATATTAAGTCTTGTGAAGTTGATTTTTTTTAAATATGAGTTATAGGCTATAAAATGTTATAAGATTTGCTTTGAGGTTATAAAATGAATATAAGTACAACTTTTTTTACGTTTATAGGCTACATTAGTTCTTTAACTCATATTTAAAAAAAAATAAAATTTCGCAAGACTTGTATTGATTGAATTTGTAAACATAACCCCAAAGTATAATCTACGCTAGGTTTTGTTTAAGGCGAAATCAGCTGTTATATTATGTTGTTATTCACGTACGTATGGGCGTACACTCGCTTTTATAAGAGTTGATATTACCATCTAAATTAAACAATATAATAATTATGTTTGGCTTAAAATACAGTAAGCCTTTTGTTTGCTTTTACCTGATATAAAAAAAATAAAATGTTTTGAAGAATAATTTCTTGATCCTAAATTTGACAAAATGGTTGCAAATAAACGTGTTTTGGTTTATTGTAGAACCTAAAATTATGATAGGTTTTTGATCCAAATCAGGTGTTTTATTTATAATATGTAACGTCAGATGTTTGTATTGAATTATAATACAGTAAGCATTTTTCGTATATGTTTGGTTTTGTTTGTTTACCTACCAAAGAACACCTGTCGGCTGTGAAGAATACTAAACTCATTCTAAATTGGCTAAGTTTGTTGCTGGGGTAGTGAATGTAAAAAAATGTGTTGCTAATTTTTTATCCGAACAGGTGATTTATCTGAATAGGATTGGTAGGGAACTCCCGAATTTTCACTATTGTTACGCTTTAAAAGAATAAGTTATACTTGTCCCCATAAGAATATACTTGTAAATTTTCGTATTTGTATGTGAAGTAGTTTTTGCTCCACGTTGATTCTACATTTAGTCAAGCTTCCATTTTCAGGCCGGGCGAAATACAATGACGAATTTTAGTGTTTGTGTGTGCGTTATGTTATGTATTGGATAACTTTTTATGTTCTGAAGCCTCGCAAGAGTGATATCTGAGGATGGACGCTTGAGTCATCCGAAACTGATCCGCTTGAGAGTGTGTGATTTCCTGGTAATACTTTCTTTTTTCTTTTTTATGTTTGATTTACTCCAATTAATTTGATGTAATATGAATATTTTCATGTTGTATAAAATAATTTCTTTATTACTGGTCTTTTACGTTCATCGAGGCACTGAAGTTTGTGGTTGCTTTTAGTTTTGTAATTTAAATTTAAAGTTTTTCTTTGTTATTAAAAATTAAAGTTATTTCATTAAAATTTTGCGTAGTTTTATAGATATGTATAGTATCTATTGTGTGTACATGTGTGTGTATGTATGGATGTAGGCATGTGTATGTATGTAGGCATGTGTATGTATGTGTGTATTTCGCGGATATTTTATTTATGATTTACCTATTTAATTTGTAGCATAAGTTATGTTAGTTTATATTATTCTTTATATTTATAATTTTGTTATATTTATAATTTTGTTATTATTGTCTTTATTATAATTTTGTTATAAATTTTGTAATTATTTATGTATTTTGTTGATGGGTTCAGTAGAAGGGGCTTCATAGCCTTGACTGCGCCCAAATAAAGGCGATAAACAAACAAACAAACAAACTATTCATCCGAAAAGGGAGGCTCCGCCCAACGTCCCTTCTTCATTGATTTTTGCTTTCAATCCCCGTTGTCAGATGTCTGTCAATATTGGCTTTGTGGCTGATATGGCATGTGTTAGTTGCATAGGTTTAGTTTAAAACTTTATACAATTTATTATTTAAAATTACTCTAGCTGTAGTCTGTGCTTAATAACCTCAGATAACATGTTATGATTGTTTGACTTAGGAAAATTATAGTCGAGACCCTTGTTCAATAAATTCATTTTGTCATTTGTGAAAACAATTTTAGTTTTATTGATGACACGAGGATGAAATTTATGGTTACATTCAATTGTTTCAGACCTCCGCATAGAGTGAAATGTATTTTGTGTATGTTCCATGTGATGTGCCTGTGTTTTTATTATTCTTGATGATGGGTGAATACCCGAAACTGCAAAAGAAAGGTAAGACATTACCGAAAAAGGATTAGTAGACGTTTAGATATACTGAAAAAAATGTTAAACATTGTTTCCAAAGTGACATTTGATATTGTATTCGATTTTAAATTATGCAATGTGAAGAAATATAACAGAGTTAGGGGCGATATAGTACAAAAACTAAAGTCTAGAATAGTAAGCGACTTACATGAATGTTTTGACGTATTTTTGTATCTGATAATGTTGAATTTACAAAACTTATTGACTTCTAGTAAAGCTTTCGACGTGTTATGACAGGGAGTGACGTGGACAAGCTTTGTTCTATAGTTATATATATATATTGCAGTAGATTCAAGCTAGATAAAATGTGTCCTAGAAAATTATTGCCATCCATACGATTTAATTTTCCGTAGACTTGGCAAGCCGAAGCGGTTCATTTAGTTCACAGCTCGATGCTTTTCAGGGTTCAGTTACCCTACAAAATAGTTTAACGAATTTGAACAATCAGTAAAACATAACTAACGCAACCAGTTATACGAAGATTATTTATGCGGATGAATGGGAACATTTACACCACTTTGGACGTGAACCGGTCAACAACTTGGCCTTTTTAAAAGTACAATCAGTGAAGGTGTTAAAGGATTCCAGGAATATTAATTAAAAGAGATATTTTCAATGAACAAAATATTTTTACAAAAAATAATAATAATAACAAAATTAATTTCATAGAGATGATTATTGTAGTTTAAGAAGGAAACATTAATATGTTACTTTTAATGTTTAGTGTATTAAGTGGTTTTGTTAATGCCATTTGAAGTGTTTCAACAATGATGTCTATCTATTTTATTCCTTCTCCTTAATTTCCTATTCTTTTTTTTTAAGATTAATCATTTAGTTAGTTTAAGAAGAAAGTACGTTTTAATATTTTGAATTTGTTTACCTTTATTCGCTAACCAACGTATTTTAAAGTTTGGAACTCGATTCCATTGGAACGATGGATTTTGTTGTAAATTTCTGTATTTCTGGTCACCATTTATTTTTATAAATCAATCAAGAATAAATACATTACAAAGTATGTTTATAAAGGATCCACTAATGGTATCTGCTAAACACGATTTAATAAAAAATATATTGTTAAAATATATTACATAAATGAATTCGTCTGGGATCGGAAACACGTTGAAATTAAAATATATTTATTTAGAGAATATGTTCGAAGCATGGGCGCCCATATGATATTTTATAGGGGGGAGGGGGCCAGACCGAGGTACGGGGCTTAATGTAAGCTTGACACTGAACACTATGAGAAGCGGCCGACGCACAGTGCATTGCACGTGAACCCCATATTGGTGAGTATTTTCAATACACAATGCTATGTGTGCTTCGCACGCCAACCTCCGTATTGGAAGTATTTTCAATACACCGAGCATTGCGTGCTTCACACGCCAACCCCCGTATTGGGAGTATTTTTAATACACAATGCATTGCAGCTCATGCTTGAACTCTTGTAAATAATAAAATAAGTACTGTATATGTAAAATCAAACGGCACATAACATTTAAAACATATTTTAGTGCTAATCTCTTTGAAGAAAAATACCTGACTATAATTAATAATATACATATTTTTCTTTCCCTGGGAGCTAGGGGGGCCGTGGCCCCTCTCTGCCCATAGGTAAGGGTGTCCATGGTTCAAAGAACATATTCAATTAATTTATTATAACTGTATTGGTTGTCCCGCAACCTGGTACATAAATTCTATAACACTTTTGTACGCAGCCTGTTGGAACTAAGCTATCTTACTTTTTTAAACGGTTTGTTGTACCTTTTTATAGTAAATATTCCGTCCGCATCATCGCGTCGAAGTGGTTGCATCTCACGTGACCTAAAGAGAAATTCATTACTTTCGTCCGAAACGTGTAATCCGAGTTCTGTTCCCGGCATATACGTCTAAAAGTACTTTTTCTTTATTTTGTTGATCCGGATGTCTACCAAAGAATCAGGCCTATACATAACCGTTCAAAATTTGTAAACATTTTTGTCAGCACTCTTTAAAAAATCAAAATATAACCTTAATTTTGTCGTAGTTTTAACATTACAACGATAATAATTTGAACTAGCCTACACAAAAACTCTGTATCATTAACGGTATAAAAACGTATTTGTTTCTGACGAATCCGCTTGTTATAACAACGAGGCTGTAAGTAGGCCAAGACACGTTCTGCAGTAAAATGAAATAAAAACCAAAGGATTCAGTGTTAAAGCAGCTCATGCCGTTGCGGAGAAAATCATGCACAGAGAGCAACAAATCCGAAAGAGCTTTATAAAAAGACACTTGTTTTATGTCTAATAAACTGATGTAAAATAATTAGTGAATGGATTTGACCAATATTGCACATTATTGAATTGAAACGAGGTAATTCCTCTACATAGCCCCGTTTGATATCTCCCTAACATTACATTAATATTATGCCATGTTTCGAGAATTAATCCTATTAGATAAAATATTTTTTATTCAAATTTGCATTAAAGAACAGATTTAAGAATTTTACGCGAGGTCTACTGTTAACAAAACTACTAGTATTTTAGATGTAGAAGGTAATATGTAGTAGAAATATAACAGTTATGTTTCACGTTTGTTTTTACATACATAAAATACAAGGAAGTTTATTTAAATTTAACGACTCTTAAAATTTAATTTTCCCATTATATTATGTATAAATTACAAAAGTAATCACAATTCTGAAAGTTTTATGGGAAATGCATATTCAATTTACCTGTGATAGGTAAACATTAAATAATTGTATACACCAAACTACAAAAACACAAAAAAAAATACTAAAACAATTAATGACAAAATGTAGTGTATTAGGAAGTGATAGTAGGTTTCCCTTATTTAAATAAAGTAGTTTTGCTTTAAAAATTCTATAGGTGTGGAAATTTGGCATAAAAATCCCCAAAACTCAGAAAATTTGAGCAGTAAGACGGATTGAGATGCGGTTTTTTGCATTCTCTTCGTCAGCTTATTTAAATATTTGTTCACAATTGTTTCCCTTGCAACGGGTTGAAAATGCATTTGTTGAACCCTGGGGTTTTGTTAAAACCTTTCCGTCAGAATTTGATGGATGACTGTACAAGTCAGGTCGTCCGGAGCCCCAGGTCCTCCGGGGCGCGATACCGGTGTCAAATTCGTGACGAGCGTCCTAAAAAAAAACCTGGGGGCAAGAGTTTTTCTTGATTTATCCGTAAGTTAAACGTTAACTCCAGGTGATGACGTTCCTAGTGCCGTCTTGACCTCCAGGTGTACAGGGGGCTAATTTGGACAGGATATTTAGATTCAGCGACTCAAAAAATCCCCGGGTGCAAAATTTCGTATAGTTCGGGTGTTTTTTTGTGGGAGATATGAATTTTTCCATAGCTTGAAAATATGCATTTGATGAAAGGATGCACTTTTTGATGCACAAATGCATTTTCAACTCGTTGCAATGAAAACAATTGTGCAAAAGTTTTCAAATTAGCCGACGAAGAGAATGCAAAAAACAGCATCTCAATCCGTCTTACTGCTTAAATTTCCTGGGTTTTGTGCCAAATTTCCTCGCCTACTTCTCTCATTAACGAAAGTAGCGTATACGATTTATTTTTTCAAATCTCAATGTTCAGAATAGATATTGTTTGTTTTTGTTTTATTGTTTCCGACTTGTTAATTAACAGTTTAAAATAATTGTTTACAAACTGTAATGCGTGTATCCAATCAAGTCATCCAGTTTCTTGGTTACCTTAACATTTTATAAATACAAGGTCCAACATTTAAATATGTGTGTGCTCGTATTTGACAGCTAATTTATCAAAGTGTCAAATATGATTTTTAATAGAATATTTTTTTTTAATATTACCATTTGTATTATACCTTATTGTTAATTAGTAGGCCTATTGATAATAAATTGTATATGTTAATGTATAGTTTAATTAAGAGTAATTAATGATGAGAGCAGAGAGCAAGGATTAAGGATTAAGGGGTTTGTGGCAGAGAGCTTGTTACCCTGTAACAAGGACATAGCCAGAGGGGAGGGTGAGGGGGGTCACCCCCCCCCCCCCGAAATTTAGCAGTACAAATTAGTACTAGGTTTAAAAAATGCAAGTAAAATTATAAAATAGACAACACAACAGGTGTTCAAGCAACATATTTTACATCATAATATTTAGATTTGCTTGATTAAACTACAACGTACAATACACATGGATGCAGTAGGTTACAGCCTTACTCTCTTCTCTTGTGAGTTGTGAGCTTGATCTCATCTATTAAATAAGAAAACTATGAAGGTTCAACAAAAATACTTTACTCTAACAAAAAAAAATCATTCATCATCCTGACATCCTATAATATTTTACATGGGGTAACTATATCAAAATGTTTAAAGTAATCACGGAAATTGGTGTTTAACACGTACATTGCTACGCAAATTTCGTATTTCGTAATAATCACTAATATTTTAAAGCGGACATGGGTTTAAAATTGACATGCGAAGCACGCAATGCATTTTGTCTTGCAAATACTCCAAATACGGGGGTTGGCGTGCAATGTACTGTGCGTCGGCCGCTTCTCATAGTGTTCAGTGTCAAGCTCACATGTGCGTCCTTAGCAGTGAACGTGTTAAAAGGGTTTAAATTGAAATCCCCGGTCATGACCTGACCCCCATGGAAAGGTTTTCATGCCTACGGCTTTGCTCCCTACTAGAAAATGTTTTATATTAAAGCAATGCAATGTGATTTTAAAATATGTACCCCTGATACGGAGGTTGGCGTGCGAAGCACGCAATGCACTGTGTATTGAAAATACTCCCAATATGGGGGTAATTGAAAATACTCCCAATACTGAAGTTGGCATGCGAAGCACGCAATGCTCTGTGTATTGAAAATACTTCCAATACAGGGGTTGGTGTGCGAATCACGATATGCATTGTAAATTGAAAATACTCCCAATACGGAGGTTGGCGTGCGAAGCACGATATGCATTGTGAATTGAAAATACTCCCAATACGGAGGTTGGCATACCAAGCACGCAATGCACTGTGTATTAAAAATACTCCCGATACGGGGTTTCCGCGACCGCTTCTCCAGACCTGACCCCCCCCCCTCCCAGTTTTCCTGGCTATGGCCTTTCCCTGTAATATTGTTGACAACTTTACTATATCTACAGGGAACACACAAAACCCTTTTGATTTACACTAAGTTTACTTGTGAACTTGTAAAATAAGTTATTCTTCAAAAAAGCTATGGATTATTATTATATTGTATCAAAAGTTTTTATATTATTAGTTCAACCAAATATAATTATTAGCTATATTTTCGTTATTAGCATTGTTTTTTATTGTTTTTGTCAAAATTTCCATATATTTATTTGTAGCTATTGAGGCAAACATAACTTAACGTATAACTTACCAATTTTTACGTTCATTGTATAGAATAAAATGTCTGGATCAATGTGAAATAGAAACCATACTAATTAGTTCTTTGTTTGAAATCGACCCTTTTAAGGAATTTTACTTATATTTATGGACATCGTTCTATTTAATTTAAAACAGTTCAATTTAGATACACAATATTTTTACGTATTTTGTTACGTACATATTGCATCTAAAAAAAAATGTATGAACACAAATTAATGTTTAGTGGAATAAATTAAGTTTTCGCAGAAATGAAATTGGGAGTTATGTTGAAGCAGTAAAATCTTAAATAATGACATAATCGTCAAACATGAGTCAAAGATTAATATTTATTTCATTTTATTTAGATATAGTAATTCTGACTTGAACAAAATTCGTTTGTGATTTTAAAGATATTTTAGCTTCGATTAAATCAATTAGTTTTAAAAGGTTTGGATCCACTTGATATCTAACGATTCATTAGCTTCTGTACGTAATTAATCGCTTTGTGAAAAGAGTTCATGATTAGATGGCTCTCTTTAAGTATATGACTCAATCTCCATCTAATGAAACTTAATTTTAGAAACTAGTCTATTATCCATATGTTTACATACGCGTAATTTAATATTTTTGTTATTACTAATTTGTATTTATACATTGTACTTAATTTGAATTGCATTTTAGTTTGTACAAGAAGTGGGTAGAGATGTAGGTGGCATTATTTGCAAGACGTTACCCGTTATTCCAACAAAACAGACATGGGCTATTGTAATTAATAAAGCTAATAACAAAATAATGTTTGGTTTATTACGAAATTCCAAGGGTTATTATTTGCTGATGTTAGACTTTATTCGCCATAGATAAATACTACTGTTTTACTTAAAGCTTGGATTAAAATAATCTAATGTGTAAGTACAGATAACGATTTTTATTTTAATTACATAATCACAAACAGAGCTTTATTGTTTACTATAAGAAAGTGTACTAGGAAAACATAATGTCCTCGAAATCACTGAATGAACGAATAAACAATCACTTTATTTAAACATAGTAATGCTAGCTTGGGGTTTTAACAAAACCCAACAACTTTCATATATTCCTCTTAAAAACTCACACAAATAACTTAAAACACAAAATCTATATTTTAACCAAAACGCTACATTTTCTAAAAACAAACTGCATTTATGATTCATGCTTCAACGTTTATGTTTCACATAAAAAGTTAAATAATTAAAAATAATTATAAAATAAAATTAGCAAAATAGATTATACAAGATTCATAAATATGCAAAAATAATTTAATGTTTAATATTAAACAATGGCAACTAACAATTCAGCAAATATAAAATCAATACTTACTATTTCCTCCACAATATTTTTTTTTTTTAAAGTATTGATTTTATTTTAGTTGTAAGTAGGGGCCTACTATATTTAAATATATTATTTACATCATGTATACATCAGTATATGTAGTAATTCAATATCACGAACATAGTAATTGAATGTAATTTTTTAAATTTATTATTTAATTAACAACTTTTTAAAATCTATAATTACAAACTTATAAATTGAGAATTTGATACTACTAGATACTAGTTTGTCATTTAAGAAGAAGGAAAGAAGTTGATATTTGAATATCATTAATAAGTTATCAAGTTCTTACTGTACACCGCCTGTGATTTTTAGCTTTCTTTCATTTGACGAGAAAAATTAAATCACTAAAAACATGTGCATTACGGTTCCCATCCTGGGGTACGTGACAG
>JAGFPH010005216.1:66507-77638 GCA_018207615.1 Philaenus spumarius
CACTAAAAACATGTGCATTACGGTTCCCATCCTGGGGTACGTGACAGACTGGTTGGAAGTGCGCCGAAAATAAACTATAATGGCGGATACTATGATCTACCGTGTACTGGCACGCAGACAATATTATTCTGTTACATTTGACAAACCTCAAGGGCTCTTTCAGGAAATATTTCCCTAAACGTAGAGTCGGGGGCAACTGGATTGCAGCTCCTTTTAGTGAAGACATCTTAGAGACTGCTATGGTTACCATTCAATAAAAGGTGAAAGTTATTGAATTTTCGACAGATTCTTCCTCGAAGTTAGTTTTCAAGACAAAAAGCCTTGGACATTTCTCGGCAAGCATCAGTGATGAGGATGAACTTCTGACTAGAAAAGCACTTCAAGTTTTAGTACCATTTACCAATACTGAACTAGTGGAGTAAGCTTCCCCATCTTATGCTTTTGTAAAAAAAACAACTATAGGAACAAGCAAGTCCAGACTTAAGGGTGTATTTGTCAACATTTGAAATAGATTTCAAAAAGCTAAGAGCTGCAAAACACTTAAAGAAAATAAAGTTTTCAAATACCTACCTCTATTTTTATTCGCTGTAAATCTAAAACCACTTTTTAAATGTTTGTAATTTAATAAAATGCTATGTAAAATATTTGTGTTACCGTTTATTATAATCATTTAAATGTTTACTCATTTGTCAAGTAGATAAAAAGTAAAATCTAAATTATATTTTGCATTATTACTTCGGCTCGCATTAAAATGCCGAAGTATTGAAATCTTGCGAAAATTCTAAAAAATTTACCCCCAGTCCGTGTGTCTGTCTGCCTGTAGGCACGATGGTGCCAAAATCTTCGTAATTTTATTGCGGAGAGTTGAAAAGCTTTTGAGCTTTCTAGCGTGACAGCAAAGTGAGTGTGTGACAAAAACGTCACATTTTTTAGTATTTAAAAAAATCACGAGCCGAAATCTCGAAAAAGTGTTCCATTTTTTCATCTTGTTTTAAAATAAATGCATACTCACAGCAGACCAAACTCACTTAAAAATAAAATTATAATAGAATATATAGTATATCTTACAAATAAATAAATTTATCTCTCTATATAAAAGCCAAATCCACTGACTCACTCATCACGATTTCTCAAAAACGACTGAACGGATCGGAACGAAATATTGTTTGTAGCTTCCTCTAGGTGCTCACTAAGAATGGTTTTCAAAAAATTCGAAATTTTAGAGGGGTGGGGTTGGGGGGTCTAAGTTACTAAATCACGATTTCTCTAAAACTACTGAACGGATTGGAATGAAATTTGGAATGTAGCTTCCTCTAGGCCCGTAGGTGCTAATAAGAAAGGGTTTAAAAAAATTGAAATCTTAGGGGGAATTTGGGGGTTTAATGTTACTAAATCACTATTTCTCCAAAACCACTGAACGTATTGGAACGAAATTTGGTATTTAGCTTCCTCTAGGGCCATAGGTGCTCGCTAAGAAAGGTTTTCAAAAAATTTGAAATTTTATGGGAGGTTTGGGGGGTCAAAGTTACTACAAAAAACACCGAATGTATTGGAATGAAATTTGGTATGTAGCTTCCTCTAGGGCCCTAGGTGCTCCCTAAGAAAGGGTTTAAAAAAATTCGAAATTTTAGGGGTTGTGGGGGGGGGTCAAATTTACTAAAAATCCCCATAAGAAATACATTGAGTAATATATTTATTGATATAATATATTTTTTGTTAATATACATTTAACTGTGATTTGTCTATCCGAGCAAAGCCGGATCGGCCCAGCTAGTATATGTATATACATACATATATATGTATACGTACACATACAGATAGTTTGAATATACATAATGTCATGCTGGTACAATTTTAGTTAAACATTTATAAAGGGGTACGGAAGAAAGTAAGGTTGGGAACCTCTTCTCTACACAAACCATTAACAGCTACGCACTTCAACGTCCCAAGGAAGACAGGAACAAATGTTATACCCGTTTATTTACTTCGTTATCTTATAAACGGGGTTAACAGTCTTTCTACGGATGTCGAGATGTGTGGCCGCTGAATGATTGTCTAAACTAAAGCAAATGTTTTTATTGTGTCTGACCAGTCTGACGACCTCAAATTAGTGAGAAAATCTGATAATGTAGCCCCGAAATGCTTAGTGAAGGAAAACTAGAAGCGAAAAACACAGACGGTGAACAGTAAGTTACTTGATAACTTATCATACTGTCGACGTGGATACTTACACTCGAAAATTAGTTTATATTTGAATTTCAACACATTTAACAAATAAACATATATACATTTTTATAAATTGATTATCATAAAAACAATTCTTCAATTTAACTTTAAAAATTAAATACATTTAATAAATAAATGCTTACTTTTGAACAGACCACACGATATTAATAATTTTATTATTGACGATGCCATTATAATATGTCATTCAATATTTTCTGAATATAAGTTCGGTTTAAAAAATGTAATATGTATTAAAAAAATCACATCTAGCAAAGTCTGTTGTAGCCTAAATTGTTGTCCTTTTAAAAATGTCCATCTAAACCTATTATCACAGTATTTACCAAATAGTTCAGTTTTTATACAATCTCTTCGTCAGAGTGTATTATGATTTGCTGTCATACGGCGCTTCCAGAACAATATCCTTGACTTCCACTGGAAGGGGATATACTCCTCTGCTGTTCGCTAGAGTCTAGATGGACAAACCCAGTGGGTTTCTTGACGCGAGGAAGATGTTGGTAACTTTTACTGCTGATGGAACTGCCTGTGGACGTCACCACTGCTCCTGAAGACGCCGAAGAACCAGAAGACGACGAAGTTCCATGACGTCCCTCGGCCACTCCTAGCACGCCCTGATGAACCAAAGTACAACTTCCGATTGTAGCGTATCTGTTTTGAAAATCTTGGTTCGAGAAGACATAGCCGTGACTTGCGTTGTAGGTTGGGATCGGTCTAGGGTGCATCAGTGTAATTGGGACGGTAGTACCTGCCAGGTTTTGGAACGGGTGCAGTACGTCGCCTTTTATCACATTCAGCGTGTTGGTGGTACATATATCAGGCTGTGTTTTGTTTGTCAACAACGGTCCATCACAGCCTTCGAGATCGTTCGGTACCAAAGTTTCCGTCTTCTGTATTTCCTCCGGTTGACCATGGTAACCGTTTCTTCTCACTAAGTACTCGCCAAAGTGATGCTGTCTTAGTCTTCTGTCTGCTCCCGGTACCATGACCCTGACCATGTCTTCCACAGAAGGGAACCGTCTAAGGTAAGCAGTTATGGAGATTAAAGCCGCTATCTCGGCCAAAATGAAGGCAGCTCCTGCTGCGAAGAACGACCAACCGTAGCGATAGTCAAACGATGGTTGGGACGTTGTACCGAGGAACATGTTAGCACGCCTTGGGCGATCAAAGTACACGTCACTTAGTACTGATGCAAATACAACTAGGCCTCCAGCTAGTGAAAGACCTGAAACACAAAAAATTGTTAGTAGTTACCGAAATTCATTTTTGTTTTATTATATTATATTATGTAGTACACCAATAAAATTTTTTACAAAATATAACAAATATGTTATGAAAACTATCAATAAACTATTAATACAAATTTGTTTGTACCTAAATTATTAGCTATACTAGTAAGCCCCCGTGAAAAATCACAGGCTGATTAATTAGATACACGACAGAAATACATCATTTAAAAACAAACTATTAAAAACAACATTAAGGAATACTTATCTAGGCCTACAAACCATGCTGACAAGGATTTTTAACTCGGTAAATGGTAAATGTGTACAATAATTAGGATTATAAAACTACAGGCCTATTTGTTAAACATTTTTATTTACATATGTTATTATATATTTAAAGAAAGGTAAAAATACTATATTTTAATTGCTTTTTATTTCATATTGATAGATCAAATTATTTAGAAATTATTAATATAATAGTAAAAAAATTAATAATGGAATATGTTTATATGTTTTCGAAGATGTACGAATGTTTGCGAAGTTAAACGAATATATTTTATCTCTTCTTTAAATTTGTATAAACAAATATATTGCTGATAAAAGGTTATAAACTCAAATCAAATATTATAACGTATATTATAGCATACATTAGTTCTATAACTCATATTTACAAAAAAATCAACTTCACAAGAAATTATAACGATTGAAGTTGTAAACATAACCCCAACTATAATCTACACTGGGTTTGTTTAAGTGTTACAGATGATGGGTAAAATCAGCTGTTTAGATGTAAGAATGTTTTTTGAAGTTATACAAATAGATACCTTTTCTTTAAATTTGTATAAAAATATATATTGATGATAAAAGCTTATATATATTTATATATAGTATATAACCTCAAAGAAAATATTATAACGTATATTATAGCATGCATTAGTTCTTTAGGTCATATTTGAAAAATCTACTTCACAAGAAATTATAACGATTGAAGTTGTAAACATAACCCCAAACTATAATCTACACTGGGTGTGTTTTAGTACTACACAATATATGTTGGGTGAAATCAGCTGTTATAGTATATATTATGTTATATTATTATGTACGTACACTCGCTTTTATAGGATTTCACATACTCCTCTTATAGGCCGGTAGGTAGGGGTAAATTTAGACAAAAAGTTCCAGTAATTTACCATACGGCTGACTTTTTTTATAAGTACAATAAAGTATGTATATTAACATAAAAAAATAGTTTACCAGTCTATCGACTTCCCAAAGTCGAAAGAAAAATCGATTATAATTTTTTTTTCGATAATCCTTAATATTTCGAGCTGGGATGAAGATAGAGAAAAATAAAAAATACCACCGTGTAGGGGAGGTATTTTTCAACAAAAAAGGTCATATGTATTTATTTTTTCCGAGCAATGGTTTGTCTGGAAACAATTCGATAATTCAGGTATGTATTTTGCAGCAGGGGAAATCACTAAAGGGGACATCTTATTCATATATGAAGCGTTGGCTCATTCTAAATTGGCCGAATTTTAATATATCGAATTGAAACTTGACATAGGAGTTAAAATATATATTTAAACATTTATGCTGAGTCTCAGCTTGTTATCTTGAAAATGACCCGATCTAGGAGTCGATTTCGATTATCGATTTTAGGAGTACCGGACCCACGAACTAATTTCAATCTATTCCAGTTTCGTCAATTTTTGGAATATCAACATCAAATTTGTTTTACATGTTGAGTACACCAGTATAAATATTCGTAGTAAGTATGAACGATTTTTTTCATGTTATTTTTAAAAACGAGGCGCTTGAAAATAGTCTTCTGTTTTACCTATCTCGTTTTAACTATAACACCTTTAGATTCAACGACTCCATTTTTGACATTTTTGAACATATCGTTTTAAAAATTGGTACAGAAGTTAAAAACACAATTGTTTTTTGCTATACTTATTTTAAAAACTATATTTAAAAAATTGACTAATCTGCAGCCGATTAACTCAAGCGTTTTGATCAAAAATCTAAAAAGGTCTAAAATTATACTTTTTTAATTTACTTGTGCTTTGAAAAGTAAATAATAAAAAGGTTTATACTCCTTGATCTTGTTTGAGTCTATATATTTAACTTTTAAAAAAACTTTCAGGTTGATATTTTGAAAATTTTCTAAACTGGAGCCGTTTAAAATGAGTTCGTGGGTCCGGTTGTCGTAGCGGAGCTACTTATATTTATCAATAATTAATTTCTTCGTGAGATTCCCCGGCATCGTATATACAGTCCAGCGGAAAAACAAATCAAAAAATCACCGAGTAACTTTTTGGCCCTTAAAAGGACCTACTCTTCGTGCGAAACTAACATAGTGCCATTCAAACATCAATTCCATCACTTAACTTTTTGGCTCTCAAAAGGGCCCAACATCAGTCAGCGACTTGCGATTTTCCCGTAAATGCCTTTTACGGGAAAACTCGCCTAAACGTCCTCAGAGCTTCACTCTATTACGCCCCGGTCGGTATATTATCTGTCTGGCGAACATAGGCATGTTCGACCGCCAAGGACACGACGATATCGGCCGGCAATCTTCTATAATCTACGTTTGCTTTCCTCGGAAGTTGACACCTCATCTTCCGAGAAAGAGACTAGCTTTATCTCCCCACAACTTTCTCAAGGACCGTTCCAACTACGCACTGCAGATGTCTGGGATACGTCGACACGTTCTCCCGCCAAGGACTCTGCGACATCACCGCGAACGGCACCTTCACTTCTACCGTAAAACTTCTCCCCGCCGACAAGACCTTGTCTTACGGGAAAGTTGTTCGGTAAACTCCCGCGAAACATCTGTCGTAATATCTCAATAATCCCCAGTAAATTCAGTTCCCCGGTCACGTAATATATTTAGTGGCAACCGTAGAAACGTTTGCCGAAAACAAACTAAATATATTAATTCTCAAACGGCCGAAACAACGACTTCAAACTTTCTCGGCGTTCATCGCACTGCGTCCGAGAAAGTTACAAACTCCCGCGTATCTTCTTACGAAAATATTCTAAGTCCCTACGCCAACTTAAGAACTTGCAACCGCAAACTTAAGAACGCGCCAACACTTCAGATCTTTACACTGGTTCGGAACTCGGCAACTTTGCTGTACTGCAATTCGCCGACTACGTCCCCTAGGTGTTAGATTTCGCACCTTTTCGCTGAGAAACTGTATATAACGGGGGGAAATAGTCCAAAATATTAACTTCGTTCAACACCACACCAAGCGAACATCCAAGTCTTCGTTCACCACCAGGCCAACAACCAAGTCTTCATCTACCAACACACCAAGCGAACACATCAAGCCAACTACAAGCGAACAACAGCTCCTACCTGGACGCTGCCAAGGAACTGAACTCGTCAACACAACTGGAACGGATCCTACCTGGACTCCATGCGAACCTCGAGTGTACCTCACTCCGCAAACACCAGGTTGACAACCGAGCTACAGACCTTGGACCAACACGTTGGCCGGAATAGTGCCTAACTACGGGAGAATTGGCCGGACCAGTGCCACGCCGAGAGAAGTGAAGCTAAGGGAGAGTCGCCGAGTTAGTGAGGGAGTATTGCCGATCGCCAGGATAAAAAGACCAAAATATAAAATTCAATTCAATTCAAAATCAGTCTTGTTCTTGCGACTACACCACTTCACAGCGCAGCGACACAGGTCTTCAATCTACGGAAGCTTAGTAGCTATTTTTATCCTTGGCTACAGCCTTGGTGTCCGGGCAGTGCGCACCCTGCTCCGAGCTACTAGGTTTCACCACGACACTTTGGTAAGGGTGTCGTGTAGGAAACTTCGCATCGCAACGACAGCGCAGCGCTACGCATCGTTCACAGGCTTCACCTGCAAACACGCGCCCTTCAGGCTCACGTTCCCTAACATATTCGGCCCTTTTCAGGACCGAATTAGCAAGGCTTCACCTCACTGCCCTTCAGGCTACATTTTACCGAGGCTTCACCTCAGGCCACGTTCTCGGCCCTTAAAAGGGCCTAAACATTTTAGAAACTTTTGTCGCCAAACTGAGCTACGTCCAAATTTTTATTAAATTCATTTCACCGGAGCGACAACACGGTACTATTAAAATCGAGAAACCCATTGATAAGTTAAGAGGCTCTAGATCGGTTCATTTTCAAAATAACAAGCTGAGACTCAGCATAAATGTTTAAAATATGTATTTTAACTCCTATGTCAAGTTTAAATTCGATAATATTAAAATTCGGCCAATTTATAATGAGCCAACGCTTCATATATGAATAAGATGTCCCCTTTTAGTGATTTCCCCTGCTGCAAAATACATACCTGCATTATCGAATTTTTTCCAGACAAACCATTGCTCGGACGAAATAAATACATATGTCCTTTTTTGTTGAAAAATACCTCCACTACACGGTGGTATTTTTTATTTTTCTCTAACTTCATCCCAGCTCGAAATATTAAGGATAATCGAAAAAAATGTTAATCGATTTTTTTCGACTTTGGGAAATCGATAAACTGGTAAACTTTTTTTTATGTTAATCTACATACTTTAAGGTACTTATAAAAAAATCAGCCGTGTTGCAAATTACTGGTAGTTGTAACGTATACCGACTGGGATATTATAATGTTAATACAAATTTATATTTTATATATTGATACAAATTTTTTTAATAAAATATAAACTAATAGAAGGGCAGACAAAATAATTGTTCAAGTTGAACTTTATGTGGCGGATTACACTTTAAATGTTTTAAAAGTACAAACACTGAAACCTCGTTTATCCGAAATTGATATCCCCTTTACGGATAAACGAAATTTTGGATTAACCGATTTTGGCGTTTATTTACCATTATTAAACCTAAATTACAACGTTTTCTATTGTTATTAAAGTACATTTATTGCAATGTGTTGTATTTCTTACGTTATAATTATGACGGTAAATCAAGAGGAGTGGGGTGACGAGCTCAATTACTGTATAACAAAATATTTACACTGTTTTCAAAATTTTGTCTGGATAAACCGAATTTTCAGATAAACGAATTTCGGATACACGAGATTTTAGTAGCCTAAGCAACACTCTGCTGATAGAACTAATACTTTAAAGAAACCTGTAATAATTTGTTTATCGTGTAATTTTTATAAGTATTTTAACTAAAGTTATGTAATTATACTTTAAACAAAATAACTAAAAACGAATTTAGCAAAAACTTATAAACTATTACAAATTGGAAAAATATACATGCAAAAGTACCTTTCAGTACAACCTAAAGTAATTTTGATTTTGTAAGCGGAAAATCATGTGAAACCCTGTTCAATTTGGATATTTTGTAAAAGGGTATAACGTTAATATTTTTTGGAAAATATTTTTATTATGAAAATAAATCAGTCCACTTATAGAACGTAAAAACCAAAATCGTGTTAATTTTGTTGAGACTCCTTGTTGAAATGACACATAGTAAGTCGACATTATTTACTTTCAAAATACCTTTTAAATGGTTCAAAGCCCAGTCAGCAGGGAGTTAAAAATTAAGATACCTGGAAAAATCAAGTTGCATCTTTCCCGCATTTTTTCCCAGGTAAAGTACCTGTCAATGCTCAACCTATATTAACGCTGGAAATTTCTTTTCAAATACCTCCACTCCCCAGAGTATGACTTTTAGGTACTGATATTTGAAAGCAAATTGCATATTATTATTAGTGGTAGAATATGCTAGTGGAGTTTCAATAAAATCCAAGTGTATAGACCATTGCATATATACATCTTACACAGGTATCCTAAATACTATCGTTTAAAGAAAAGATTTCGTTTTCACATGATACGCAATAGGTAAACAAATCTTGAAATACTAAAGTAATGTTTTTGATTTATTTTACATTTATTCATATTTAATGCATTTAACGTAAAGATAAGAAACTAAAACAACAATAAAATATTTATGTGAAAAGGTTTTGTAAATAAGTTATTAAATAGTTCCAATATAAATCAATTGGAATTAATCTCATAGAAGTAAATAGTGTGTGTCTATAGAAATCGAACAATCAAGCCAAGGAATGATTCCTGTGATTCCAGGAATAATGCAGGAGCATTGTTGTAATTATTTGTTCATTGATACAATTGAATGACGCTTTATTAAACATAGTAGAGAAAGAAGCTTGGTTAACACGTTCACTGCTACGCAAATTGCGTACTATTTCCTATGCTAGGAGCTCACCTTATTTTTTACACTTATAGTCTAAATGAGTAGAAATTACTTTTTTTCTTATTTTTTAACCTTTCTACGTATTAATCACTAACATTTTAAAGCGAATGCACATGTGCGTCCATAGCACATAAGGTTAAAATTAGCGATCGAAGCACGAAATGCTCTGTGTATTGAAAATTCTCCCAATATGGGGGTTGCCGTGCGAGACACGCAATGCACTGTGTATTGGAAACACTCCCAATAAGGGGGTTGGTGTGTGAAGCACGCAATGCATTGTGTATTGAAAATACTCCCAATAAGAGGGTTGGTGTGCGAAGCATGCAATGCATTGTGTATGGAAAATACTCCTGTTCGTTTGGCGTGCGAAGCACACAATGCATTTTGTATTTAAAATAATCCCAATATAAGGGTTGGCGTGCGAAGCTTCTCCTAGTGTTCAGTGTCAAGTTCACATGTGCGTCCTTAGCAGTGAACGTGTTAACCAGATAATTATAAATAAAGGTTAAATTAAAACTAGGATTTTATTAAGTAATTGTTGTTCAGAAACATATTAAAAATGGTTCAAAGTATAACAGATCAATAATCAACTGCACGAATGTTTGTCAAGATGTATATGAATATTTTCTCTATAACCAATCACAGATTGAACTTTTTTTTACTACTCTATGATTAAGTGGACATGCGCTGCTAAATCAACTAAAGTATGTAGTCTAGTTCTAGATAATTGTATTTAGGCTCTCCATTGTGGTACCTCCTAATGTGTATAGACCGCAGGCGACTAAAGTCTTGTGGTCAGAGTTGCAGTGACCAATGAGAGCGAACATTGTGGCGAGCAACATTAGGATCACCGAGACCGCTTCAAATGGCATTGACAATCTGAAACAGAAACGTGTAATCTAGAAACTAATATGTCGAGATTTAATGTTTAATATACGTATGAATTAATTTGCTCTACGGAGTCCACGGTATAACAATGGTAACCGTCATTTAGTGGTAGGTTATAAATAGACGGTTGATGGATTGAGCAGAGGAGGAGACCTTACCGGTGATCAGCAAATTACCTTGAATCACTGCACAAAAACTTCTGAGAATTGTAAACAAGGTGATTTGTAATGTGTTCTTTCTATTTGGAAAATAACGAGAATTGGGATTGCGAAAAAACGGCCTATTTGTACAAAGCATATAACCGTATATATTATAAAACAATTCAGTTTTTGATGGGGACATCAAGCCCCCTTAAAACCCATGCGTAGCCCTACCCAAGGCCCAAGAAATCAAGGAGGGTTAGATAATATATGTCCTGTTATGAGTAACAAAAATAATGAAGTGGGTTGAAATGATTAAAACAAAGGCCAGTGTTTAAATTCCATGATTAAAACAAAGGCATTGTGTTTAAATTCCATGATTAAAACAAAGGCCAGTGTCTAAATTGCATGATTAAAACAAA